>WEIU01022701.1:0-15994 GCA_013389925.1 Aegithalos caudatus | reverse complement strand
AGGGCTTCGTCATGATTGCATTTAATTTTGTTAGAATTTCTTTAAAAATTACATTCCTTCAAACACATTCTCAGACCACATGGTCCTGTGTCCAGTGTAGTATGAGAAAGCAAGTATAAGAAAAACAAAACAACAGCTCCTCAGCATCTGTTCAACACCACAATTAGTTTCTTGTCTGTAAGAGAAATAAATGCACGAACTGGAAGTACAAGAGTATGGGTGACCTGCAACAACAAGGGAGCTCTGGAACATGGTCCATGGTGGTCATAACTGCACACTCAGGCCTCACTAGCAAATGAGTCCTTACAATTGTAGTCTTGTTTCCAGTTGTAGTTTTGTTCCTGAAATATCTTTGGTCCTGAATAGCTTGTCATACACATGGCCTTCCTTAAACACTTGAATACTTAAACCTCTGCAGAAATGGGCACATAAGGATAACAACACTTAGAGAAATGTAATTTTAAAAGGCAGAAGAATGATCAGTGTTTTCTCCTTCTGTTTCTTCTAAACTCTCAAAACTTTTAGTAGCACCACAAAAATCTGCTTTGCCACTCTTTCTATTTGAGTATGTATAAGTTGAATTTACAAAAGTGACTCCTAGTTTAATTTATCTCAATTTGATTTCTAAATTTTCAGTTTTCTACTTCTCAGATATGGAAGAGTTACATCTTTACATCTTCTATTAACTCTATACTTACGGTCATTTAGTCCTTTCTGAACATCTAAAAATGAGCAATTAAAAGTTACCCCCAAACATCATATTCATGATATTCATGAACTAGAAAGTGCTTCACCACTCTTTATCATTCCCATTATTTTACAGTACTAGTCTATCTCCAGTTGTGTGAAGAATGTGTAAAAACATAATCTAAGCAGAACAGACATGAATGAGCTGCATAAAATGGATTTCTGAGCCACAAGTTCACTTAGTTCACTTATTTCTTTCTCCTTTAGACAACAAAAGACCTGGTTGTTTGTTAATGGCAGAATTCAAACATTCCTTCAGCTATCCTTAACCTTAGACTTCCTGCAAATACCAGGCTGTCAAACAACATTGTTGGAGTCAGCTGCAAACATTTGATTGAATGCTGCAATATCTCTGCATAGAGGCATGTCTAAATACTGCTTTTCTTTTCATCCTTATCACTGACACAATGTGTGGCCAAATTGTGCATCAGCAGCCACAGAAGTTGCACCCCCAGAGCTGTGAAAAGAGTCACAGACTTCTCCCTTTAATTACCCTAAAGTACAAAACAACCCAGTATCCCCTGGTGATATTATTCCTTTGTGATGAAGTCTAGATTGGATTTATGCTTTTGCTCCAAATGGCAGATTAAGAAATGCATGAATATTAATTTGCAGTATGTTTTGTAGAATATGTTTACAGTAATTCTGTGATTACTCTCTGGTAATTGTATACTAATAATGCTAGTTGTTTATATACAACTTCAAAAATAAATATGAAGCAATTTCATTAGCAATGGACTCTCAAGAGAGATTTCATAATGAGGATAAATTTCCTGTATTTAATATGGAGAGGCTGCAGATATTTTCAGATACAAACAGGTGTAACATCACTAAGGCAGACAGATGCAATGAAACACTCACAAGCATTTTGGCTGGATTGGTATAAACTATCCTTTAGGCATTTAACTGAGGCACATAAATTAGACATCTGGTCTTGTTCCACAGTCAGCAGAGATTACTATAAGACAATTTAGGCTATGAGAAATAGGCAATAAAATCAGAGAAAAGTGCTGAAATTAAATATTCAGGGTGTAGGTCAAGGCTTTCTTGCATCATAGTGATCAATGCATTTAAATACCAGAAAGAATCCAAAGGATTCTCAGGGTTAGTGTGAATGCCAACCTTCAGCAAGAAATTATGACAATGGTAGCTCTGAACATATCACATCTTTCTGCACCACTATGCTAGCAGGGATCATCCAACTCAAGTGGCATGTAAAATTCACAATGCTACAGCTTGTAAACTGAGATTCATTAATGAACCCAAATGAAAGGTGGGGAGGCTATTACATGACCAAGTCCATCTTAGACTGATATCCACATCCCTTTACCTATTGTTTTTTGATCTTTTCTTGGACATACAGCAAACTCCTTGCTTTCTGCACCAATCTGATTGCTACTGAGCAGTTCCTATGTGGTGAACTAAATAGCTGTCAGGGGTGGCAATACATGATGATGGATTAGGCAATTTTGGCAATTTCTTACTGTTAGCAATTTTGGCCAGTGAAATTTGGAAAGAACTTCAGCATCTTTGGCTGAAAGTCCCTCTATTAATGCCAGTGATTAATTATTAACAAATGTGCTGTTATTATTTTAATAAGCCTCTCAATATGCTTATTGAGCTATGAAAAAGCTCACAATTCTCTTAAAACGTGTGCTTCAAAATACAGTGACTCGTTCTGTTTCCAGAATGAGCCTGTCTCCATCCCCAAGGGGATCTGCTGTGCCCAGGTGACAAGTCCCACAGTGTGTCTGTTTTACAAGAGCAGGGTGAGAGATCACAACACATCAGACACAGCAGATCTTCCTTTTCCAGTGCAGTTTGGAGGTCTGGATCCAAAAGAATTTTCCACACAATATTCACCTATTGTGTTAAAAAAAAAGCCCCAAGTTGCTCATCACTGCCAGCAAGGAAGGTCCAATTTTCACTGCCAAAGGGATCTTGGAACACCCTTTGCAGCCAAAGAGCTCCAGCTGTCACAGACTGAGCATCAGATTTGCTGAATGGCTCCATCCACCTCCTGCTACACAGCAACTCTCCCATGCACCATGAGCCAAAATCACACACTGCCTACAGCAGACCAGGAGAAAGGGTAAGGCTAGGTGCTACACTCACTTCTACCCAAGACACTTTCCCTTGAAAGAGCCCATCCCTTCCCAGATGATGCTGACTGTCTGCCAGTCAATGGCCATCCCCAGCTCAGCTACCTGGTCATTCCTGAGTGCCCAGCCATGTTCTGCTGAGGGGTCTGGGGGCTCAGCATGGCCCTGGCAGATCCACACCCCTGCCATCTACAGCAGGGCTCCCCTTGGTGCTCAGCCTTGGGGTGGGCTCAGGGTTTAGCAGGAACCTTGTCCTGGAGCAGCCCCATTTGCTGGGAGGCTCCAGCTGGAGCACAGTCAAGCACAAAACAATGCTGGGGTGGAAGCTCTGAATGTGTGCTGCTGTCGCAGGCTCTGTTGCCCATTGTTCCTAGAGCTGCAGCAGGGCTCATGGATGATGTTCCCTCACCAGGGAAGGACAGGCTCAGAGGGAAGTTAGGGTGATAAACTGAATGAGCTAGCATCTGAAAAGTTATTATTTGCCTCCCTAGCACAATGTGCTTGACTTACCCCCTCTGCATTTCACCAGAAGATATGTGTGTAAAAAAAACCCACCAGCAAAGATTATCCTTGAAATATATTGGGTCATCCTGACCTGCAATACTCTGCTGAAATCTCCATGAGACCTCTTGGAAAGGCCATCATTTTCCCCAGGGTGCATGCACCCATTCCTGTTGTGAAGAGCTCTGACTTAGACTCCAGTACCAGGCAGCTCTTCTACATTTAGCTCTGCAGACACCATGGTGAGTGACCGAGGCTGCTTGCCTTGAGGATATTCCCTAGAACCCATACCCATACCTACTGCAATCCCAATGTCTCCCCCAAACACTTAGCAGATACTGCTACCTTTATCAGAGAGGGAATTATTGGCATTTGATTGCTCATTTTGGCCAGTTCATCAGAAAAAAAAAGCTCAATAATTTGTCTGATGTCACAGAAAAAAAACTGTGTTTTGGTGAAGATTAAAATTCCCTGGAAAGTAAGATTTATCTTGTGCCTTTCCACTTACATTTACTTCATCCATAAGTCCTGTCATTCATTAATGTTTCTAGTCTTTTTCAATGTTCATCACTCCATTATTCCATGTTACTCCACATCTTACATCACATGTTATTTCATCCTTTCAGTAATTTTTTTCACTCCTCTCTTGTGTATCAGCTAATTCGTGGAGTAACTTCATTCTATAAGTTTCAGAATGTCTTGGTTGGAGATATTAAATTTCTTCAAAACTACACTAGGAAAAAGAGATAGGAACCCAATTCTGTAATAGATGTCTCTGTATGTCCTGGGTAAATGCACCATGTACATTGAGCTGTTGTTTACCACTCTTGCAATTCCATTCTCAACTTTTGCCCCTGTTAATGCAGCCTGTCTGTGAAACACAGCCATAACTTTTATATATATTTAGATTTCATAAACACTTCTCCATCTCCAGATGTCCTTACAAACCTTAACTGAGTTTTTTCAGGCTGTTCCATGGAGCTCTTGGAGGAGATACTGCAGAAAATACCTGTATTCTCCATTAAAAAAAAATAGATTTGGGTCTTCTACCTTTTCTTGAGTCTATGTCCACCTGAGCTTTTATGCTGGATGCTGTGACTGCAGAATACTGCAAGGTTATTCAGACAGTGAAATGTACCTTGGAGGGGGTGTCTATCCTAACCTTTGCAGCATGCTGCATAAGTTTGACCTCTTTGTTCTTCCCTATTCCCTGGCTGAAAAACTGACTTCAAACTCAAACAGGTGCGGAAAATGAAAAATCAGATGTAGTTCAACATTTTTCCATAAATCAGTCACATAGAACTTAGCCAGTTTCCTGGCAAAACCCTTGTGCAGCCACAGAAACCACATACACAACCACTGCATATTAAAAATGCATTAAAGCTCCAAGGACAAGATTGAATGGAGAAGAGTTTGTACACTTGTATGCAATCTCCCCTGCTCAGAGAAGATTAACTTCATGCAAGAATGCCTGAGCAGAAATGTCCGTGTCACTGTTGTTGTTTTGAATCACATTCATTTAGAGTCACAGCTCTTTTAAGATCATTAATCTTATGATCTAACAAGACAACAGATAATGTAATAATTTGTCCTGGGCCATTTTATTTATAAGCAGAATGAGGGAAAATGTTTGAACTTGGAGTTTGGACAGAGAAAAGTGTGCATGAGGCTACATATAACTGTACTGTGTCAACAGCTATCGAACCAAATACATTTCCTTTCTCAAAAAAATGTAAAGAATCATCTCATCTTATGAAACAGCTGTGTTGTAGAAACAAATTAGTCCTCTTAAACAGTTTTGAATTTCTCAAATGAGAGAGTAAAATGCTGATCCTCATCCCTGATAAGGGCACAGAAAAAGATGGACTGTCCTCTCTGATGTATGTCCAGGTGGTCATGATTAATAAAATACGAAAGAATAATAATAAGGAACCAGACTCTTATGGACATTAGATGATCCACTAAAAGCATATAAACTACATCAGTTCTTTCTTCCATAGGTGTGCTCTTCATTCTCTGTATTTTGATATACTCACTGGTGATACTCAAACACAACTGAAGTTGTGTCCATGCAAATAAGCATGGACAAGTAGACAGAAAATTATCTGTAATTTAGTATTTCTTCTGTATGGCTTTTCACTACTTTACTTTGTTGTTTTTAGCAACAAACAGAGCCATCAGATAAATGTATTTCTTACAGGGAACTATATTAGCACTTGGGCTTTAAATCTGAATTTGAATCAGATTAAGTAGTACCAGTGAACACAAAATTTCACTGTGATGTGTATTTCACTTAGCTCTCAGTTATGAGTAATGAACATCCTTTAACAACATCCAAAATTGTTCACTGGTATTTCTTGTTCATGGTGCTGAAGAGCTGCATACACTGTCCAGCAAAGGAATAGAAATCAAAGCACATTTCTTATGCAGCTTACCATCATACCAGTTCTAAATTCCAAGATTCATAACTGAAATCTTGCTTGCCCTGAATCACTCCTCTCAGCATCTCTTTTCCTCAAATATTTGCATTCTGAAATTCTCAGAAGGAAAAACAAGGCAATGCAGGGCAGAATAATGTATAATTAATGCTTTTTTTCACACTGTTCCCTGAGTCTTAGTTAAGGTTCTCAGTGGAAAAATAATAACAACACACAAACATGCAGACATTTCGATAAAAATAATGAGAATTAACTGCTCAAATGTCTTCACCAAAGAGATATTCAATCCTGACACGGTTTATCTGAGGTGAGAGAACTGTAAAAGCACATGAAAAAATATCCAAATCAATTACAAACTCTGAGAAGAGAAATCTATAATCTTTGTCTCAAAATTCATGAACAGAAGGACAATAAATTATATAGGCAAATGTAAAAGTAAATAACCATCCTGTGTAACTTAACACATCTTTACCAACAGATCTGTGTAAGAATTTAATATGATTGAATAAGGAGATCAGACATTTGTAAATATAATAAAAAATATCCACAGATATAAAAATAAATACTTATCAATATTCTTGGGAGAAAAGTCTGCAGGTAAGTACAGTATCAGTTACAACATTTAGTAACTTTGAACCTATGAAATTAATTCTGTCAGTAAAGAAGCAGATAATGTTTAGAAATTGAAGTTCAATGAAAAAAGGCAAATGCTTTAACAATAAGGGTCCTAAGCAGTGCCACAACTTTAGCACAGATATAATGGATTCTCCATTGACAGAACTTTCAAAGAATCACTGAGTTTTGAGAGACTTGTAATTATTCCTTGTTGTTTTTGTTTTCCTCCTGAAATATTGTAGTCCATGACAGACCCTGGTGAAGTAAGAACTACTCATGGAAACCCTCTGTATTCCACAAAAGGTCAGACTAGAGAGTCAAAATAGCCACATCTCTCTATTAAAAAATCTATGAGCATGTAAGCCTTGACCTGAAAATGACTTCTCCATTTTGATGAGTATATCACTCATGGAGAAACACATACGTAAAAAATGGACTGGCTGAAGCCTATATACAGCTGAATACCCAAGGCCTGACACCCCACTTTCCTTTGACCTTTGATAAAACTATGGACAAACCCTTTAACCTACCAGTACTCTTTGCACAGCTATAAAATAGAATATGTTCCACGGCTTAGTTTTTTGAGCTGCTTAATTGGTAAATATTTATAAAGGGAATCTAAATCATTGATTTAAAGAGGAGATATGCAAATGATTATTGAATGCAGGTGTTCACAGCTCAATAGTAGCAGAGAATGTTATCTTCCCTTGTGTGTTATAACATCTTAGAAATAAATGTCACCTGTCATTTTAAAAGTACTAAGAACAAGCATAATAGGCTGTTTCTGGGCAATTTGTCCTTCTTGGCCCCAGCTGACAGGGATGAATTTTTTCTATCTTCATGAATCACCTTAATGTAGTCACTCAGGAGATGTGTAATAAGATTTGCATATTTGTAGCTTTGCAAGGCTAGAAGATTTACAATTCGGTTTTGAAATGTCAGCTGTTTCTTTTCACATTTATTTCAAAGGCTCGAACAACCATTTTTACAATACATCACATGGATTGGTCTGTGCGATACCTCTTTTCCTAATAGGGAATTTGTTTGTTCAAGATTCAGGCAAAAGACATCTGAGGCATAGCAATGCACTGTGATGCATCAGAAAAAGGCCTGGACATGCATTTAGGATAACAAAAACCTCTGCTTTATGGGCAGCTGCGACTTGGCCTGAGGTCACAAGTGCTGTTTGAGGGCTTCTCCAGCATCCCTGGAGCTGGCTGCCACAGCCAGCTAATATCTCTGGAGAAGGAGGGTCTGTGTAACCCTTGCCCCTTTAGTCCAGTGAAGGAGTGTCTTACCATTTTCTTTCAAGTCCTTTCCAACCATTAACCAATTGGTAATGGTAATTAATATTAGGCAAACGGTGGTATCAGTTATATTTCCAAAACTGTTTACAGACCTATGAATCTTTCTGTTAATGTTATATTCAGTGGCTGTAGCTGAACCATTTAGAAATAATCAACATCACAGTGGGTTTTATTGTAGAAGTCAAATTAATTAATTTTTCTCTATTTGCTCTTCCCCATTTTTGTCCTTATTTTACCAGTAAAATCCCCTATTGAAAAGGATGTGGGAAAAGTGGATAAAAAAAGTCAGAACTTTATACCTGAACTACAAGGCTTTCATCTTTTTCTTAACAAGCGAGAGACAGATGAATTATCTCAGAAGTACAGAAGCAGAAATCAGGGAATAATGAACATCATGAAATGACCACCTCCTTCAGTAACACAAAATTAACTGCACCTATTTTAACTTAATGACTGAAACTTGCCAAATGAGCCAGAGAAAAGTCAGAATTCCATCATGTTCTCTTTCCTTAGTTTCTATATAATGACTGCTAATTTTATAAGTGATGCTTTCCCTTTTAAATAAGAAATCACTAGATATCCAACTGTATTATGTTTGCATGGCCTGTTTTTTGATAGTGGGGTGGGGGGCTACAGGGGCTGCTTCTATGAGAAGCTGCTAAAACCTTCCTCCACATCCAGCAGAGTCAATCCCTGGAAGTTCTAAAGAACTGGAAAAGGCTGGGCCAATTAGAAATAGTGGTAAAGCCTCTAATTAACCTGATAACAGATTTAGGAAGAAAGGAAAACAAAAAGGGCTTGAGCAGTTTTAATTGTGGCCAGAGAAGAGTGGGGTGAGAATATGTGATAGGAACAGCTCTGCAGACACCCAGGTCAGTGCAGGAGGGGCAGGAGGTGCTCCAGGCACCTGAGCTGAGATTCCCCTGCAGCCCTGGTGCAGACCATGGTGAGGAGGCTGTGCCCTGCAGCCAGGGAGGTCAGTGGGGAGCAGAGAGCAGCCTGGAGCAGGTGGAGGAACCCTCACTGGAGCACATGGAGGAGGCTGTGAGCCCATGGGAGACCCATGGAGAGTGGGGTCCTGCTCCCAGGCTGGAGGACTGCATCCTGTTCAAGAGTGACCCAGGCTGCAACAGTTTTGGGAAGACTGCTGCCCATGGGAGCGACTCATGTTCAGCAGGTGGGAGGGAGCTGCTGCTTGTGAGATGGAACCACATTGGAAAGGTTCATGGAGAACTGTCTCCCATGGGAGGGACCCCCTGGTCCAGCAGGGGAAGGAATCCTCACCCTCAATAGCAGGAGAAACAACAGGTGATGAGCTGGCCATATCCCCCATTTCCTGTCCCCCTGCACTGCTGAGGTAGGTGGTAGAGCTGGGAGGAGGAAGGTGTTTTTAAGGGCATATTTTATTTCTCATTAACCTGCTCTGATGTTGTTAGGAATAAATTCACTTCATATCTCTAAGTAGACCCTGTTTTGCCCGTAATTGTATTTGATGTGAGATCTCTCCTGGTCCTTATGTTAATTTATGAACCCTTAATTAAATTTTCCCTCCTCTGTTCAGTTTGCAGAGGGGAGTGAGTGAGCAGGTTTGGTTGGTGCCAGGAATTTGGCCAGCATCAACCCACTACACCAGCTCAGTAGGTGTTTCTGCTGCATGGTATTATTTGGCTGTAGGATTCAAAGCTATGCACAAATTCCAAAGTCCCTGCCAATATTTCCACTGGTTCCAAAACAAGCTCTGCTCCTGCTCCCACTGATGTAAGGGGCAGGGAATAGTATTCATGCTGAGCATAAATTCATTCTAGTCTGAGAGATTCTGCAATGATTTTGTTGGAAAAAAAGGGGGGAAATTATAAGCATTAACTCTAAGAATCATTTAACCCAGGGGCCCAAACATTCTGAAATTTTACCAGGAATAGATGAGAAACAACTGTTTTCATTCCCTATTGAGATCCTCTGGATACTGGAAAAAGAAACAGCTTCCCTGGGCAGCCTCAGAGCCTGATGGTGGGAACTTGTCTACAAATTGATGCTATCGACAAGCTGTGCTATATCTTTTTTTGAGGTCTTCTTCCAGCCTTTCCTTTTTGTTTTGCTGGACATTTATTATTTGACATACACTTTTTAAATAAATACCAGCAGCACATGCTGTGGTTCAGAGTTTGTCTGTAAGGTGTAGTTTCCAAAGTGCATACCAGATTCAGGATGTGAATATCTTTTTGTGTGCCTCAGAACCTAGGACTGTCTGTTCAGTAAAAGACATTAGTGACAAACAGTACAATCACTCATACTTTCTCCAAAATTTCTTTAAAAATAATACAGATCTTATAAAAAATTCCAACTACTTAGTCTGTTGGGGGAAAGAAACTCTTTTTGTTCACTATTTCAGGTCTAGAAAGCTGCTTTCACTGAAATGAAACCCACAGCTGACTTCTGCCTGACATTTTCTCATCACTAGCATCTCACTCATGTATCAAAGCACATCACAAAACTCCTCCATTTCATGGCTATATTGAATTATGAACTGCAGAAGGGTCCCAGAACAGAAGTGAAGCTTCCCAAAGAGGAACATGTGAAGAAAGAAAGTCTCCCAAGTGGCTCTCCCTCCAAGAAGAGCTGTTGAAAGCAACCCTTTCCACCTGCAGCCTTGACATGTGGCCATTTTTCCATCAAGTGGTGCCAGAGCCCCAACATATTCCATTCCATGGGACAGAAGAGCACAGTGTGCCTAGTATAAATGCAGCATTGACATGAAGGAATTCCTTCATGTCTGAAGATATGTTACCCATGGCTGAAGATATGTTACATCTAATTTCTCTCTCCCATAACATAACAGTCAAAGGTGCAGTCAAATAAAACAAAAATACTGACAAAATACTTTCCACTCCCTCATAGACATTGCTACATGCCAAACACATGGTAGGAACATATACAGTTCACCACTGAATATTTGTACTGTGCATAAAAGTCTATCTGAGCTGAAATTTCATCTCCTTCTTGATATTTGCCCAGGAGAAGATGAGCTCCCAATACTCCTGGTTATTTCAGTTATGTGGAAGGTGATCAAAATTTCAGTGCATTGCACTAAATCCATTTCCAAGCTTCTTGTAGACTGGTACCATAGGAATGTAGTTCAAATGAATTCATACAAGATTTATATTACTCTCCTCCAGGCTGTGATGGTATGGAGCAGACAGAGCAACAATAACACCGTGTGACAACAAATCAGCCAGTATATCCCACAGAATCTATCCAACTTTGGTAAGATTAATTTTTCACTTTTCTTAGCCTTCCCAGTTCATCATCTTTGAGAATCTTACATGAAGTTCCACATTTCAATGGCTAAATTCCTTTTATTATCATAGCACATTAATTTAAAGTTGAAGTTTTATGCATCTCTTCTGTGCTGCAATGTCCAGTATAGACACATTACAAGAGCTGACTGTAATTAACAGTCAAAACAAAAATGTCCTCCCTCATTTTCACTCCATTTTTTCAGCTAAATTCTAATTATCAGAGGAGAGATAACACTAGAGAAACTCCACAAATAAATAGACACGGCCTCCATAAGTCATATTCTATACTCATAATATTATTAATAATGAAGATATTCCCCACTGTTACCATAAGACCTCATGTCTGATAAGGCTAAACTGAATTATTGCATGTACCAGATATTCATGCTGAGTAAACAGAAGACAAGACAGTAAAGATTTCAGTCCGAAAAATGACATGAACTCAAACGTGTATAAATTGGAATGATAAAGTCATACTTGCTCTGGGGATAAAACAATCTGGCAAGAATAAAGACAGTGAAGTCCTGCAGCGTGGATGGGAGCTGACAATAAAAGAATTTAAAAGTACAGCGTGTTTTCCTCCAGACACTTGCAGTCACTATAAGTAACATTTTTCTTGCTTTTTGTCATACAGATATTTTTTTCTTGAAAAAACATTCTAGTTTGGGGTTAGAAAAATACATAATGTAGTATATGGGGACAGTCCAATATTTGGATGTCTTTTTAATGTATGGAAATGTCTGATATGGCTTTAAAAACTCAGACAATCCTTATAGCACTTTAGGAATTCATTCTTGCAGACTTAAAAACGAACAAAAGACCTACATATTGTGTCCCATAATGTGTGGAGAACAGAACTTTTTGCTAGTCATTGCATCTCACTAACTGAACTAGCTGAAACCTCTTAATTCAATCAAAACATCCCAGGAGAACACAACACTTGAAACTTTTGTTTGGCAGTAGGTAGCAACCTTCCATTTAAATCCTACCTATTCACAACAGTGGAGGAAAGTCCAGCTGCTCTCTGACTTAGCATGCATCTTGCATCCAGCTGTTCTGGAAAATACACAGCTAGCACTTGAAGACATTAGATTTTAAGTTATTGTGTACACACATCATTAACTTTAAAAAGCAGAGTAAATGGAATATTTTTCTCATATATGCCAGTGTATGACATACATTTGAACCAGGCATGAATTCTCTACTTGTTTTAATGTATCTATATCTCCATAAACATGGACACAATTTTATGATCATTAAAATGGATTCCTAACTTCTGAAAGGCTGAAAATAAAAACCAGAAGTAGCTGTCTCAAAACCCACCAGATAATTATTTGATTATACTCCTTTGTTTAGGCATTTTTTGGAACAATTAATTATAATGTCTAACTAAATCGGGCTCATCAACTCACTAATATTCGATGGAAATCTGTGGTATTTACTAAATGAATAATTTGAATTACTTTCTTTTAAGTAAATTGCCACGTTTATATAGAGTGACAGTAAGTTATCTTGTGCATGCTGCTGCACAGATTGGCTTCTCTACTAGCACTGCAAATGCAACTGATCTGGCTTTGGAATGGTTTTTGTATCATGTAAATAGCAGGAGAATGTTTTTGCTTTTAACTCTGTCTCTTGTAATCAGTGAGGCACATGCAAAATGTGACACAAAAATAAGCTTATACTGAAGATAACATCACTTTAAGATAAGCCAAGATTTGAACCTCAGTCTGATTCCTTTCCGTATACTTGGTTGTATGAAAGAACTCCTGTGGTTTTAGTTACGGCCAAGTCAAACCCAACCCAGACAGGAACAGTTTCCAGGCTCTGACCCAGATGTATCTGATTGTGTCTTGAAGGAAAAACTGAAACCTGATCTGCCAGAAAACCTAAATGCTGAACTCTAAGGCTGTGGGTAAAACTTCAGCAGCGAAACTGCTTGAAGTACTCTGGGTAACTGACACCACCAGCTTCCCAGACATTTTTTCTTTTTTGGCCTTCTGCCACCTTCTTCCTTCCCCAGCTCAGCCCACCACATAGCAACTAGTATAAACATTTCTGCCAAACCAGCCCAGTGGGCCATTCCAAGGGCAAGACTGAATAGCAGCAGGGAGATACCGACTCCTTCCACTGGCATTAAAAGTTTTATTGTGAAGTTTCCCATTTAGCTTAGTTTTAGTTTCTATCCAGATCCTCATAAAGACTTTAATACCTACAGGCATGTCTACAAACAATAATTTGCCATCACTGAAGACTCACTCATTCTGACAATATGACAACAGCAACTTGCAGCTGGAAGATTATAGGATAGCTTGTAGCCAGAGTCAGTGTAAAAGTGAATGATGTAAAATGTCCTTCAATCACCATCAAAGGAACACAAGACAAGACTTATTGCAACATTTATTTTCCATTCCTTTCCAGAGGAATTGAATGAAGATAGCAATATTGGTTCGTGTTTGCAGACTGTAAAACTATATCATATTAGTGTTCACTCTGGTTTGTATCCTCACACACTGGTAAAACTGAAATGAACTGCAGAGGGAAATGCTGGTAATCCATCTTAATTGATTGACCAATGTATCAACCCTTGAAATCTAACAACAAACCAAAAGTTTGGCGTAGTTTAGGGAAAATAATTGAAATAATGTCTTCTGCCATATTTCCGTGATGGAAACCTCCCTACAATGCACAAAGATCAATACCCAAAATGATAGATGAATGGTTTTGAAAGCTTCAGAAGTCAGCTGGTCGACTTCTAGTTCATGAGATATGAGAAATATGTCAACTATTGCACAATTGCACCATTAGTTTTGGAAACCTGTTTAATATGTGTTCATGAGAAAGAACAAAAGGATTTGTGACCTGCCTGTTTAATACCTTTCTACACATGGGAAGGCTGTTCAGTTGTTTTTCTAACTCTTCAAACTTTCTTCACACATGGGAATGCAAAACTGAAATCTAAATTTTTGAAAGTTTATATTCTACAATCTGGGTTCACTTTATAAAACAAGTTTTATTGAAACAAATAGAAGAGTAAAGCCAAGGACCATCTTTGGCAGAGAGCCTAGTTCTGACTGCCAGGTTACTTGCAAAATGGCAGGTTGAGGAGAGGGTTTTCCAATGCTCTCAGGTTGACAGAGGAAACACATGAAAATGGAAAGGAAAACTCATCATTTAATGTGGCTTTGTCATTGATCATCCTGGAGGAAAATCTTGTCAAAACAACAAAGCTGGCTCTGGTCAACTTCTTGTAAGGTTGTCAGGATTGAAGTACTTTACCAATGAGGACTTCTACCCATGTTCTTTTATTATTGTGGTAGAACTTAGAGATGTCAAGATACACAGCAATGGCCTCAAAGGGTTTTGTGGTCTCTGATACAGAAGGTGTAAGCAGCTTCATAAATTCCATTTTTTCTGGTTAAACAGAGTTTTGAAGATGCTCAAAGGTTTGGTTTAGAATAGAGTGGCATACCTGCACTCCACAGTGAGCAAACGCATAAGAGGCTAACAGGGCAGCTTCTCAAACTAGATATATAACCTATAAGTCCTGTGCTTCAGTTGCAATGTAATGGTGCATGGAGATTCTATAGCCCATATTATGAAATCCTCCTTTGTCCTTCCATACACCATTTAACTCTTCAGTGAAGCATATGCCAGAATCTCATCTTTCAAAGACTTAGCAGAAAGCATTATACAAGCAATAAACTAAGAGTGAACATGGAAGTCTTGGTAAGTGGATGTTAATAGTCCTTGGTCATCTTTCCAAATAAAGACCATTTACCTTCTTGGGACACAAGGTGAACTAACTCAGCAGCTGCTGCTCAAGGTTACACAGATGTCAGCATCAAGATACCCTGGCTTCTACATCTACATTCTACATCTACTCTCAGACTGGAGGTTACCATTTCCATTTCTCCTCTCCTACTTTCTGCACTTTTAGCTATGTTCCTCTTCAGTGGCCCCACAATGGAAAGGAAGACCAAAGTACATCACCCAGAGGCAAAGGCTGAATAATGAAGACTTAAACTATCAGAAAAGAGTACTTAGTAATCTACTTACTACTGAGGACAACGGTCTGGGAGGAGGTTAGTAGGAAACCCAGGAACAAGAGCTAAGTAACCTACATATCTGAAGCTACATCAGGCTTTTTGTTGGGTTTGGTTTTTCATTTGCTTCTTTTTCCCAGTCAGTGATCTTGATGCAGCAAATACTTAATCTAGAGAGAAAACACAATAAACAAGATCAGATTTAGAGCCCAGATCTGCTGCACTTTTTCTCACATCTGGTGGTCCAGATTAAACAGAAATATGAAGGAGACAGCAGATTAATGATAAAGGCATCTTATGGTAAAACAGAAGAGCAGATTCAAATTGCCTGCAGCTGAGGTGAATTTGAACTTCCTGCACATGTTTTCTAATCAAAAGGCACTTCTACCATGAGTATTTCCTCCCACATACATATTTTAAATTTACTTGACTGGGTTTTTTATGATAAGCACAGTACTTCCATGGTGCATTAAGTGCCATATAGAAAAGTCTAACCAACTGGGATCTCCAGGGACCTGTGAAAAAAGCAGTTTGAAACAGAAGATATAGTGCCTAAATATACATTTGGTCACAATGGAGTTACCTCTGATGCTGCACAGCAGGACTTTGGATGCCATATTAATTCTTCCAGGGGAAACATCAATTTTTTTTCTTAAAATAGGAGTATGCTTCATTTTGCTTTTTCTAGATGCATCATTCAGAGCCTAAATTCTGTGTAATATAAAATCTTCTATAGTTAGTAATAGCAGCATTTTTGGTGGTTTCTTCAGGTAGGAAAATACTTTCCAGTGTACCAAACTTTGTCAAAATGAAGACTTGCAAAGTAGATAATGTTAGAACCACACTCACCAGCGTAAGTCTGCAGGGCTGTTTCTAACTCAAATCTTTGTGACTTTCTGTACTTGCTTCCATTCTCTGCTTCAGCCCTCAGACAACAGTTGG
>WEIU01022699.1:194294-245414 GCA_013389925.1 Aegithalos caudatus | reverse complement strand
ATCTAAATTTGAGAAGCCACATTTCTTATGAAATTACTTGAGATCTTTCTTTAAACAGACTTTTACAAAGTTCATTAGAAATACCAGCAGTTATGCAATATCTGCATTTCTGGCAACAAAAAATAGTTCTTTCATTTCTCCTTTTAACAACTGGATTTGAAACAACAAAGCAAAACTTGAACAGATTTTAGTAAATCTGAACTGAGTAATTTTCTTCCAACAGAGTCTCTGAAAGGTCACTAGGGATATAAATTAAGAGATGATTTGTAATCTGATGCTACAACACAACCTGTAAAATCACCATTACACTGTGATAATGCATAAAATAATCTTGACACTCTAAAAATCAAATTAAGTCTTGTATGCAGAAGAAGTGAAAAATGTAATTTCTCCCTTTTAAAGCAATGTTTCTGTTCCTTCTGCTACTCTATATTCCGCTCAAGTAACTTCTTTATCACACTCCTTTTCTCTCTCCATTTATCCACTCACATAAAAACTGCAGTTTTTAGATAACATGAACTCAAGAAACTAAAAAAAAGAGCTGGCAAGAAAATCAGGTAACACAGGAAAAGGTTGTTTTCTTCATACTCTCTACGTTCCTAGCTTTCTCAGATTTCATTTTCTTGTATCCTTCCATATTGTTTCTATTCAACTAACACCCGTTGCTAAAAAAAGCAATTTGAGAATGGGTCCAGGCATATCTTACTTAACAGAACTTTCTCCCATTATGAAATGCTAAACCACAACATCAAAATCAAAAGCATAACGAAAATATTTTGGGAAAACTGTCTTTTACCTTTAACACAGAGGTCATGGACACTGACATCCCCATCAGCACAAAAATCATCAATCCTGTTACTCGCTGCTCCCGAATTCCCAAAAACTTTGGTTGTTCTCCTGGCGCTGAGCATTGAGATTCAACTTTCAGGCTGTTAACATGACTTATAGACAGGACAGTTGCAGCAACAAACCATGGTAAGCCCATGAGAGAACATATTCCCAACATAATACCAACCATGAGCAGATCAAGATGATAACCACAGCCTTTCTGTAAAATTAAGCAAACAAATAACTTGATATTTCTATGAGATCATATTTCCAACTCAGCAGGTGAATAACCTATAACTACAAAAGTCAGATACTTAGTGTGTCCACAAAATTATATTTGTTCTTGATTAGTCAATTTATACTTATATTTAGCAGCTGATGGTCATTTCACAAATCTGCAGAATGAATTTGATTTAAAGTAAATCTGACTTACACAACATTAGACTTCTGTGAAAATTACTTTTACCTTCAGTTTATGCTCTTTCCTGTTTATAATAACGGCTGTTATTTGTTGATCCATGAAAATGAGAATGGTACAGAGTAAAGCAGGAAGAGCAGCAATCAGGAGTGTCCACCAAGGATTGCCTCCAAGAGGATCTATGAACCATCCTCGGTCTTTTCGGGTGGGCTGGAAAAAAAACCCAACCCATCAACAATTGAGAATTAAATTACTAAAATAGAATGCAGATCTTATCACCACAAACAGCTCCAGTGGACAACAGATCAGTCTCTTAAGTATACATATAGGTTGTTTTCCAATGGCTTTGACCAAAAGACTGATTTAGCTGTTACAGGTGAACATGACATTTATATGGAAAAAAATAAAACAAATCCATTCAATTCCTTCATTTTGTACATTTGCACAAAAGAATGCTTCTCTTTTACAGTAATAATACAAAACATAATTTCTTCTGTCAGATTAGACATCCAAAACAGAAAAGAGAAACTACTTGATCAACTACATTGTAATCAAAAAGGAGAAATTTCTGTTTCTATACAACTCAATTGTTCTACTGTTCATAAAACTGCAAGCATTTTAATAGTTAAGTTTTTCAAAAGGTTTTGTTTCTTACTTCAAACTTCTCTGGAACATTAAGCTTAGGAGAAGGTATTCCTACAAGATAGTCAATCACAACCATGGTTACTATAGTCAGAAACACTGCGAAGTCACTGATGGTGGAACGCACCTATAAAGAAAAGACCTGTGTTAAGTCTTGCTTTTTCACTATTATAATTTGCATGTGTAGAAAAACTATTTTCTCCCCTACAAAAAGTGAAGTTTATTTATATGGCACTACACCACTGAACATTACCTATTTTTTCTTGCTACTTTAAAATTTAAGCTGCCGACCAGCACAGTATAAAAGTTACAGAAGACAAGTATTTTGTACAGCTATTCACTCATTTAAAAGTGGTCTACTGCCAGAGGAAAAATTCCTCCAAACAACTCCATCATCTTTCTCTCCCCTCAATCCCATTAGGAGGCTTGGCCATCACAGCTATCCTTAGTACCTTAGGTCAGTAATATTCATACATTTCACATTTTAATTGATAGGAGGTAGATAATTTGCATTCATATTACCAAAGATAATTTTATTAAACAACAGGAAGACATTACAGGGATGAGCTGAGATTTATAGCAGATCTAACCACTTCATTGTGCAGAAGTTACATAAATCAGTCTAAGAAGAATCATCACATTATGATCTATTAGAAATGGTAATCCCCTGAGGAACCACTCAAAACCCAAAACATCAGTAGTCTTTGGAAAGCAATTAATTGTTTTGTACAGCTAGGTGAAGAAAAGAGCAGCAATATTGCCCCTACTAATGAAACCTGTCAATAGTGATTAATGTGGGGAGATGGACTGCTTAAGGTCTTTCAAAGTTTAAAATATCTTGTTGTAAGTCTATAAAACTACAGAATAAGCACCAAATTTTCTGCAGATCATTTCTTTCCTCAAATGTCCAGAATTTTGTAATTATTAGCTGACTTTTGGGTTTTAATTTCCTTTCCTGTCTTAAAAGAAATCTCTCAAGATAGAATTCAACTCCATTAAATTATACCAAGGTATATATTACAAGGTAAGAATAGTCTAGACTCTAATCAGAATTACCTTAGTTGGGAAATAGCGTTTGGTCTTGAATTTCTTAAGGAAAGAGGAGAGGAAAAATGTTGCAAAAAATAGTATGACAGACCAGAAGAGAACATCTGGAATATATGGTCCATGATGGCCACAAGCTGATCCACGAAACACACCATGATATTCTATACATTCCTGCAAAGAGAAAAACTCTTCATATGTCTAAGTTTTATTCATTCACTATATTCAACCAAGCTTCCAACTTTTCTATATAAAACACATTTGAGAATGTTCATCATTCCAAAAGTTATTTCCTTTATCACTGCCTCACCCTGAAAAAGCCACACACGTGTGCTTTCTCTTCCAGAAAAGCTGCAGTAGCCACCACTGATTATTTCAGGATGTCAAAATGCTGAGAGGTGCCCAAGAAAAAAATACTTCTTTATGGTCACGTTACTTCTATTCTGTTTTTCAAAGCACTGAAAGATTGCCCAGGAAAAGCAGAATATCCAACATCAACTTTAAGCTACAGACATAAAAAAGGATCTCCTCAATTTCTCCCACCTCTTTGACTTTGTTTTGCTCAGTTAAGGGAAAAAATAGAGCTTTATAAAATAAGATTACTAAGCCATAAGAAAAAGTTTCTAGAAAAGTAGGAAAGCATTGTAAATAATGGATTCAAATAGAAAAGAAAACAAAGTCAGATGATACCTATCCAAAAGACTTACTGAAATGCAAAGCAAAAAGTTAAAGTAGACACATGGAGTACAAGGAAACAACAAGCCAGTAAGTCAAGTAGCTGGAAGCAATAGTGTTTCTCTCTAAAAGCCTTCCAGAGCACTTGCATATGGTAACTTTCCTCCTCTTCACCTACACAAAAAATTAGATATTGGTATAAAATATCCACTTCAGACATTAATGTTTTCAAGCCTATTCTGAATGGGCTTGTTTTCAATTTCAAATAATTATTTTATTCCAATCAATATTGTGGTAGTTCCTTTGATTCTGTTGGAGTTTTGTACCAATGTCTAACAAACTAATGAAACGTGTTTGCTACCACACTTTAATTACACATTCCATCATCACATCAGATTAAAATATTTCCTTCAGGATCTGGAAGAAAGAAAATTCCTGTTTATTCACCTCATTATGTTGACCTGAAGATGACTGTGGTGCCTAAGAGCATTAAGGTGGTTACCTCAAGCAGACATTTATATTAGCATTTACTTCCCTGGACTAACTCAGCTAGTCCTCTACAGTGACTGTAAAGTCTTACAGAAGAAATAAAGACAGTTCAAAAGTACAGTTTTAAGGAAAACAGTCCAGGTTCAATTAAAAAAAGCAATCAAATGAAAAGAAGAAAATCAGATAAAAAGTGGTACTGTGCAGGTATTTCTTTTTTTTGCATATGTACATACACACACAGATACATACACATAGCTTTCAGATACTCACAGAAACTGTAAGGTTACTCCAAGCTATATCTTCCCTAGACTTATTCATACTCCTCCACACACGCAATGTTTCATTGCTTGGTTTCTCAGGCTCAGCACACACACATCTGAAGGAAAGAAGGAAAGTTTACATGCTTTTAAGCTGTATGTGCCAAAATGCAGCAATTTGAAGTAAATTCAAAAATCCTGAAGAGTTTGAACCAGAATTTATCCCAAACTTCCATGAAGAGGCAGACTACAAGGCTCTTCCTCACATCACATGACCTAGGACTATTGAGAGGGTGGAGGAAATGAACAATCAGGTCACCCTCAAGTAAGACACCGTGTTTGAGTATAAGTGAGCTAACTGAAGATATCAATGCTTACAGTGCTCAGCTTTTTAGCAACTGTGTACATACTTTTTAGCAACATTTTTGTAGAAGTTAAAAATGCCCCTCCCTATTGCAGCATTTTGCAAACTTGCACTGCAGAATCCTTTCTGTCAGACAGAAAGCTGACAGAAGTACACATCAGATTAAAAAGAATCCAAAACACAATGGACTGAATATTGATTTAATGGAATGTTTTCAAATAAAGCTATTCAAGTACACCAACTGGTAAGCTTAACGTGTAAACATTTATGTAGAAGAGGACAAAGAAGTAATAAGCAAGAAATAAGTCTCATTTTTCTACAAGATTGACTAAAGACACTGAAAAACTGCAATGAACCACAGAAGGGAAAATCTGCATCCTAGTGGTGTGAAGTTAAAGAAGGAAAAAATATTAAGTGTGCACGGGCACGTTTGCAATGGGCAAAAAACACCTAGATTTGCAAAGCAAAATGTTTGGGGAATCTTAAAAAGTACTATGTAAACAGATTTTCTTTTGTTCACTGAATTCTGAAGTAACAGCAAAAGGAAATGGGAAAGGAGTAGAAAGCAGTAACTCCTATAAAGTAGTTGCCAACACAGAATCATTGGAGGAGAAAGGAATTGCAACAATAAGCATCATGAGATAAATCATCATTAGTTATTGGTCAAGGCAGCGACATAAACAAGAATGCTGAAGGAAGACTTGACAAATTTCTCAACAAAGGCAATGAAGATAAAGTATGTCACCAAGAGATAAGCAGAAATCCAGAAAGAGAAAGAAAAAAACACCACACCCAGAGAAAATTTAAGAGTATTTGAGTTTGTTTTGTGGCTCAATTAATTGAACATGCTTGTTCTGCATGCTTTTCCCCACTGGGGGGTTACAGAGTGGGGAGAAAAGGAAAATGAAAGGAGGAAGAAAGCAATTGTGAACAGCTGGATCTCCTACAGCTTTGTGGGGGAAAAAAAAATGCAGGACAAACCCAAGCCAAACACTGGCATGTTCCAAAAAACAAAGACCTAACCAAATTAAAATCCCACTTTCCCGTCTCCACCCTTATGGTCTGTCTATGAGGTCAGGTGGCAAGCGCCAGAACACCTACAGTACAGTTTCTGCCAGAGCAGTGGATTTAACATGCCTGCACAGAAGTCCAGTGAGGACCCAGAGCCACTGAAACAGAAGACTGAGCAGCCAGTAGAAAGGGAAAAGTATGGAAGTGAGTGTCCTCCCACAGCCCACTCCTGGCAACGTGGTCTGGTTTTAGCAGCTGTTAAGACAGGAACGTGAGTGTAGATGTCAAAAAATGTGAATGGAATACAAGAAGCAGTCTGACAAGTGTTTACCCTTTCCCTCTTAAAGAAAGTACTGAAGAAGCACTGAGTAATTGTAAAAGTGAGCAGAGATCTTGGAAGGGAAACAAGAGTAGTCCAAACCTGGTTTGACACTGCTAGAAGTCATCCTGCGTGGAAGATGATCACTGTCCTGGCCAGGCAGAGGAGCTGCCCAGCAGGACAGGGAGTACTGTGCTCTCCAACTAGGGAATGACTGCCCAGTGCAACAAGCAGGGAACCCTCACCCCAGATGCACGGACATGACCTTGTTGGGGGTCCCTCACCCTGTGACCAACAAAGTTACAACTAAAGCTGGAAGATGCAGATCTCCAACTGGAGAGGAGCACTAGCATTTAAAAGATTTCATTTAAACCATGAGAAATTAGCAGTTTTCTCTGAACAACAGTGAGCAGGATACCCATCTGGCAGATGTGAGCTGGTAACCCAATTCATCCTATTTCACAAAACTATACTTCCTAGAAGTAGCAAGGCAGAAATCCTGTTCTGACCTTTAGTAAAGCTGCATTAAAGCAGGCTTTGTCACAGCCCCTTATCCCTTCCAACCACCCATAGCTAACACAGAAAATTCAATTCCACATCATCCTGAATAGAATTTTTTGAAGTTTCTCATGCCAATACCACCCCTAGCATTCTTCCTATCCTTCCTGAAAGTGGCACCCACTGCCATTTAGTAAACAATATGTCTCTCCATATTTTCCTATTTATTTCACTAAGAGATAGAAACTTAGTACTTACGAATATGAAGTCAGTTTATTCAAATCATTGTGCATATTGAAGGCATACACTTCTCCCAAATGAACAAGCTTTTCCAACGCCTCATAAATAAATATGATGCATATGAGAGCTGCAAAAGCTTCCTCAGTAAATCGAGTGATGTAGCACACGAGGCTGCTGGCATCTGTGGCTACAAGCACAATGCATAGAAATGCAGTCCACAGACCAATGCTACTTCTCAGGGAGAGGTAGGAAAGACCATAATCCCTGTGTGAAGGAAGAAACAAAAAGCATTAACTGAGCCCAAATCCACCTGTACTACTTTCTATTTGAAAAGATACTGAGGCTAAGCCTTATAGGTATTCAGCACTTTTCTCATGCTTGGTATTAGCTCTGAAAGAAGCAGAATTTTTTTTTTTTTGTCTCATCTCCCACCAAAGCAAAGCAACACTGCAAAGTGTTTCTAGGATTGACAGAGCAACTACCTAGCTTGGGAAGCATCATGGGGATGGATCTCTCCAGAACTGCCCAGATGGTTTCTCCTAGAGGGCAGATTGATCTCTGCTTACCCCTGCAGAAGCAAAGCCAACAACTTCACACAGTCAGAATATAACTTGTCCTTGCCACTCCTTATCATTGATTTTCTCATTCAGGTTTGCCAGTGCCTCAAAGCTTTACCAAATCATACCAATTTCTCAGTCTCTTCCCACTGTATTTACATACATTCATGGACATACATGTTTACTGCACATCTGCTTTCAATTATAGCTACTGTAACAGGCTAGAATGTTAAAAAGTGCATCATGCCAGTATAAGCATCACTTACCTGCAAAATTTAAATAATATTTTTTCAAATACTAGAACTGGTCCGGTGCTTCCCAAGATAGTAAGAGGTTGCCCAGCAAAGAGAGAATAGGCAATCCCAGTTAATGAGGCTCCAAAGAGAGACTCTATTGCACTCTGTTTGGGGAAAAAAAAAAAACTGCTGTAACTTTGCTGCCTTTCAGGTTAGCATTTAGCATCACATCTTCATAAAAAACAACTTTAAGATGCATTAACTTGGAAATATGACAAGATGTAAACACATTGCAATTAATACCCATGTTTGAGACAAGAATAACTTAAGACAGTTTTGCAATAACAATACTATTGGACAAGAGTTTGAGAACTTCACCCCTGCCAAACATAAAGACATCCAAAACCATGAGAACAAGTTACTAGTCCTGCTAGCTCTGGAGGGAAAGCATACCAACAATTATACAAATTAAAAAAAAAAAAAAAAAAAAAAAAAAACAAAAAAAAAAAAAAAACAAAAAAAAACCCCAAAAAAACCAAAAAAAAACACAACAAACCAAAAAACAAACAAACAAATCAAAAAGAAAATAGTTACTCAACATGTTGTTTACAGAAAGAATTACTGGTCTCTGTAAAGAAAATAGATATTTATATTGCAACATACCTACAGTGTGCCATATCACACCTGCATCAGTCAAGTTACATAAGAAAAAAACAAAGTGACAGGCAAAGGTGCAGGGGAAATTACTGAAGAAAATTGGTTTATGTATACATGACATCAAAAATAGATGAGCAGTAAACCAATGTCCCACCTGGTAATGCATTTCTTTTCAAGGAATTAAGGTATCTACTTCAGTTCTTGATTTAAATGTTTCCCTACAATATTTTCTGCCAAAAATACCCAGTTACAATGCACCTCAAAAGAGAGAGAGGCCAGAATTTCAAATACTAAAATTATATTAAATTTATTTGAAAATAGTTAATTACACCACCTGCCACTATGAGAAGTCATGGATTACAGATTCTTGTAATGGAGTTAGTGTTCCTGGTGGAACTTCTTAAAATAATGCTATTTTGAAATTATGCAAGCCTAAGAAAACAGAAATTGTGCAAACTTGAGCTCCAGTTCAGGAAAGCATCTGAAAATGGTCAAAATGATTTGTTGAACTGGGGCTATTAAAAAGGAAAATGAGTCCTTTGTTCATAACATTAGGAAAAAATATAATTCCAGTCTCTTGTTCTATTACCTTTGAATTAATGTTTTTGGTTAGTCAATGCATTAACCTTGGGGCTCTCAGTCAGGGTGGCAGGGACAGGAGCACTGTGGAGGTGATGGCCTCTGAGAATGCGAGGGAAGGTTTCAAAGACAAACTGTGTACCTTACAGTGTCAGCTACTGTGCTTGAACATGTGTGTGCAGTAACTAAATGTTTTATTCAATGATGCACACCACGTATCTGAAGGCAGGAACAAACCCGCATACAATTCCAGATAGCTAAAAGAAAGAAGGTGTTTGAGAATCAAGCTTTGAAAGGAGGGCACTTTCATTATTATACATGTTGTACATTCAAAATTTACATTGTCATTTTAGTAATCATTCCTACGTTTACAGTGGCAAAACCAGCATACAGAAAACACATAATTGATTTCTGTATTTTGTATCAGCTTGAAGTGCTACATCAGTAAACAAATATCTGAGGTAACAGCAATAATTGAAAGAGATAAAATAATTAACTAAATTTTAATATAGTAGAGGCTTAAAAATTTCATTAAGCATCAAGAAGAATTTTGTAACATTTTAAGTTTCAAAAAAGTCTTAGCATTTGTCAAGGACATATCTGAATACATCCTTTCCTCCCACAAAAGGACAGAGCCTTGTTTCTTTGTGATAGATTTAAAAACAGAAAATACACTTCAAACTAGTTCACTCATAAGCCAATTGACACTAAGTTACTAATACTGCTGATATTAAGTTTTCCCTGCTTCAAAAACTAAAGTGCAATGATATTCTGGTGAAAAAGGTTCTGGTATTATCTACTGCTCAACATAATTATCACTACCAAAATATTGTATGCATATGGTTTACATTTTAGTCATTTACAATGAAGAGTATTTTCTGCTGATAAACCTCAAACATTTTTATTGTGAGCAACACATGTATTAGTGCAAGCATCAACATACCCTGTCAGTTTCATAAATGGACTGCTGGCATTATCATCCTCGTAGGCTTACTACTCAAGGCCAGTACATGTTCTTGGCTATCCACCTTGAGCCTCTGACTTTGCCTAAAGTAGGCCTAGTGGGATGGTGCACCTTTACTGCTATTCATTACTCTTAAGCAGCCAAAAAGAAGGCAATGCAAACCTTTTCTCAATTCATGAAGCCATTCATCCAATAAGGCAGGATAAACATTTTATACCTCCCCTGTGCATCTTCTCCTGTTCACATAGGTTCCCCACATTTTCCATAGCAATTACCTTTTGGGGAAGATCTGCTTTGGGGCAGGCTAATCAAGTGCTGTGGGTAAATTCTTCAAATACAAGTATAAGTAAATGAGACAAATGCACACAGTGACTTGCCTCTGAAGGTCTAAAAGCCTGGCCACTACCATTCTTTGTACTCACTATTCTGCCTTGTGTAGCTTCTCCCAGGAGCCCTCCAAAAGTGATTACAGGAGACATACAGGCACAGTATAGGAAAAGAATCGAGGCCAGGCACTGCAGGCTTAATGCATCCTTGAAGTCACTCAAGAAAAAAGGTGCTTTCCTTTGGATGTCAAGTATCAAACCACCAAAAAGCCTAAATAGGTGAGATGAAACTCGTCAAACTGTACACTAAAGGATTCTAGCTAGTTTAAAACTATGGGCTACACATGACTGCCAGTGCCTATTGCCGGCACAAATTAGCTATTTCATAATTCAGATTAAAGCATAACAATTAAAAACGTAAATTAGAATCTTATCTATTCCAATTCAGCAGTATTCCAAATATAATCAAGCAGGTTACCCACATTTTTAAAAGCTGACAAAGCTTTTTTTAATATATGGGCTAGATACTGAAAAAATAACTTTGCAAACAATTTTACCTAAACAACGCTTTAGGTGAAATCTGTCTTATGATATTCAAAACAATGGAACAGACAAATATCCTAAACCTCAACCAAGTTCACTGCATTGAGACATTTCAATATTGCTACTCCAACATACAGTTATAGCCTTTTATTTGAATTCTCTACGTACATGGTTACATCATACATATGGTTATGTCAAAAAATTAATTTAGGTCTATCATTTTTAACAGTGTTCTTATCTGAAGTATACAGATATTCTATAAATGTAAGTATAAACCCAAATATAACTGAATTTGACTGGGAAAGTTATTACCAAGAATTTAAAAAGCAATTAAAAAAAAATCTTAATTTTTTCAGAATACTAGATATTAATTTGCATTTAGAAAAATGTTTGGTTTTGTTTATTAAAAAAAAACCAAAAAACTCCTAAGAAAAAGAAAAGCCTTATCTACAGATAATTCTGTGAGCAGAAATATTCTGTGAGCAGAAATGAACTTTTCAGCTCCACATACTGTCTACGAAAACAGTAAAAAGTAATTATAACAAGGCCACAATGGTAAAAAAATCAACGCTAACAGAATAAAGTCTTTCTCACAAACGTATGAAAAAGGTGGATTTGGTTTGGAAGTTTATTATTCCGGGGATAACAACACTGTACGTATATTCCAAAATTTTTCAGCTGATTTAATCTCTACTCTCATTTTAGATATTAAAGTTTAATCATACCAGGTATTTCCAATGTTGGAGACTTCTTTAGCAAATATTTTGGAACAGAGAACAACACTAACACTAACAACATTTTATCTCTATAAAGAAACCTGACTAAAACCGAAAGCTAACCAATACCAAACTACTTTTTGCCACTCTGTTTTTTACTGTTCCATTTCATATACGCTTAATAAAACAGATTTGCATTAATGAGATTTTTCAGTACCTAGCGTAACACTGAAAATTGCATATTCCTGCTGTAATTATGATAATTGCATGCTCCTGAAGATTAAAATTTAAAACCCAACTCTTAAAAGTCAGTTAGTTAAATTAGGCAGCATCTTATGTGAAATCCTTCGCAAATGTGTTGAGAAACATTGCCAGAGGCTTGAAAATACTTTAAGCAGATTGGCACTTACAGGCAAGAATCCAACACTTGAAAAGGACAAAGGATGTGCTCTGACACTTGTACCGTGATATTTTAATGTTTAAATGACAATCATGAGGATGAAGATTTATCATTTTTATTTCTTTATGGAAGCTAGCATTTAGGGGAGTGAACACACCTTCCAGTTCTCTGAAGTTCAGGTCCAGCATGATGGCCTTCTTCTTTAAGAGCCTCTCCTGTAGGAGGAGTAGATCCATTTGGAAATTTAGGTGCCTTCCTTTTCTCCTACAGAAGAGATTGGGGGAAGGGGGAAAGAAAAAAGGAAAAAAATAATACCTTGAGACTGCCTTTACACTAAAAAGCATAATTAAAAGAGAGTGTGCAGGAATTCTATGCCTTCCACACCCTTTTTCATATTCCCAGCTCATCAGCAGTCCTCCATTTTCCACACTCATCTTTTGTTGAGTACAGATGACTAGAATTGGTACACCACCTGGAAGACCTTATTAGTACCTTGCACAACAGTATTAATCTTCCCTGTACCTACAAGGAATAGACAAACAAAATGAAACAAAGCCTAGATTTTCAACACACAGTAGAGGCTCAACAATGAGACAGAAATCTTTAGAGACTTTTTTCTTCAACCATTTCTAGACCAGGAATGTTTAACATGTATCAGAAACTGACCTCTTTTTATGATATGCACAGTATTTAGTTGAAATATAAATGAGAAGTAATTCCCCTGCTGAGCAAGCTGCTTACCAACTCCTCATAAATTTTTCAGCTGAGCTTGCTTTCCAAAAAAACCCTGAGCCCTTGCTTATTTTGGAAACAAGTTACATGGTAACCTCAGGCTATTCATGAATAACCTATACTGCTGTTACCCCATTCTATTCCATCCATTCTGCCAAACCACCACTGGATTCAACACCAGTGTCAGCCTTCTGAACCAAAAGCACTGGTCTCTCCCCTGCTTTTGATCCTGAAGGCCCAAATTCCCCAGTTGTAAAGAGGGAGGAGGGGAAGAAAGTCTCTCTAACGACCTACTTTCCTTAGCTCTCATTCTAAGCTTGCATCATCATAACTGAGCAATATGGTTGATTTTTATCTATTTCATAAACATTCTGTGAACAGTATATGCTATACAAAATACATTAAACATTGCAATCAATGCTGCATGCAAACAGAAGTTCTTACAGTAATTAAAACATTCTTGCTGACCATTGCTAGACTAGTAGTAAAATTTGGTAACATGAACTCAAGTGCAATTTCTCGCCAATTCTTCCAGTTCTCACATTAACTCGTTTCAGTATTTCAAAAGGAAATATTGTAAGCAAAATTAACTTAACAGAATAACATAACAACAGAAAATTAACACCTTTTTCCCCCTTCTTAGTTTTTTTTTTTTTTTCTTTTTAATCTTTTTCCTAACTTAAATGGACAATCCACTTTTTCTTGCAAAATGAATGTGGGGAATTTCCTGATGCTTTACAGCCATCCGGATAGAACCAACAGTGTGGCCAGCTGACCGGAAAGCCCAACGAGTTCTTGGTGTGTGTGAAGAAGAGCGTGGACAGCAGGACAAGGGCAGTGAATGTGCCTCTGTACTTGGCAGCTCAAATCCTATGTTCAGTTTAGGCCCCCTCACTACAAGACAGATTGGACTTTTTTATTTTCCTTTTACCTGGGAAGGAACACTTTTTGGTGGCTCGATTCGTATAGATGGATCCCACTCTCCTGGAGGCAGGACTGTCACTTGGTCTAAAAACTCATCAATTCCTGACAACAAATCATTTCGGTCTTTTGCTTTGTAGGCAACATCATGGAAAACCTACAAGAACAAAGTACTCAACATTAATTTTTATTATATTTTTCTGAAAGAGGAACTGATGATCATTATATAATGATTACACTTGATTTTTTTTAAAAAGGCGCGAAAAATATTTTGTAGGTCCTCAAAAGTTTGGCTTTTACTTTATTTGCATACTTTTAAATTAAAAACTACTGGTATGAACATTGCTATTGACCATAAAACATGGAAGTTTTATCTTCAAACTCGAAACAAATATTGAGTTCATTTCTAAAATTAAATGAAAAGTTAATCTTCAGCATTCAGTTCAAGTTCATGTAGTACTGTCTGCATAATTCTGCCCTACAGCCACTGTACCACTAATGCTGTGCTAAATCATGACAAAAAAGACTTCAAATAAGCTTCAAATCCAACCACAGTTTTTATTAAGAATGAGAATGCATTTTTATACATCTACCTTAATCAGGTTTAGAAGACTATTTGAAAAGCATATGAAAGTGATCCTACTAAAAAAAAACCTATACTGTTGTACAGGCTACTACAACATGAACTCCAGGCTGGATTTTATACACCTAGAGAAAAAAAATGCTATTTTGCTATAAAAAACTGCTTGCAGAAGATGATCCTAAATTGTTCTGTACATTTGAAACCTGAACTGTTTTTCTCCAAATACCATTGAATTTGATAACTTAATCTTCTAATCTTAAAATAGATCTCTGAAGGCTACTCAGGTCTTTTTAGACCATCAAATAATTGATTTTTTTTTTTAATTGCAATGATCTGGAGTATTCCTAAAAATCAGATCAGCCTATCTAAAAAAGATCAGGAGCTGCAACTAAAGCTTTTAATATTCAATTCTCACACTGAATAAAAACTGTATTCACAGACACGTTACCAATTGCAAAATGACAAATTTCTAGTTTACATTACCAAACTTCAAACTGCTGCATTCCCTCTAAGTAAGTTTAAAAATTATCAGCAATTCAGTAGGTGGCGCTCAATGTGAAGTCAAAATTAAATCCTAATTTTGTTCAGTAAGATGGCAACAGTTTTTTTAAGTCCTAGTTCCCTCCTGTGTTCCCTCCTGTGGTCTTTAAAACCAATAGGGCTGTAAGCATAGGACTTCAAAAGGCTATTAAAATTGTAATTTTATTTATTTGACCTGGCTTTGATTTAAAAAAAAAAAAAAAATCTATGATGACTCAATCGCATGCATTTTTAAAACGCTGTGTCCTGAGCACTTACACAGCTGCTTCTGTCCCTTCTGGCATATAAATTCATATCAAATGCAGTTCTTTTTAATAGTTCTGTTAACCAATTTAACATGAAATTGAAATCCATACATCAAAGCAAATTTTTTATTCAGAAATATATTTAGGATTTCTTCAAGACAGACAAGGAGGAAAGTTAATTTACCATTATCTATTTCACTAACACAAAAAATACTTAAGTTTACATCATTTAACCAGTTTGTGGGTTTTTTCCTTTAATCTATTACTCCAAATCACTTACTGAAACCAGTTGGTAAATACATAATTCTAGACTTTAACTACAAGTGTTTAAAATAGATCACTCACATCATCTGTCATAAGTGTTGCTATTGACCGTCCAATTTCATGGTACTGTGGAGCTTTTCCTGCTGGTCCCAGCAACAAAAACAAAAACCTGTGGAGAAAGTAATACAGATAAGTATGGCTGACTCATCTGCATATACTCAGAGGGGGTCTTTCAAATTCATGTTTAAAGAAAATTTAGTGGTGAAGTAAAAATACTTTTCACCACTTCAGATCTTAAAAGACTGCTGCAACACTGTGAGAAGATTCTTCATAAAGTCATTACTGGAAGGAACTCAAATCCTGAGCCAAAATTACTCAGATATCTTCTTAATTAAGCCTAATTCTTCAACTTATTATAATGCCTTAAACATGTAGAAATCCACAGACTAGAGCTCAATTAATATTTCCTCTGGATTCTAAGCCTTTTTGACATTCCCAGTAGCCAAGACCCCTTAAGGGGCAGCCTAGGAGCTCTATGACCTATCCTAGGCTCCCTGATGATCACCTTTACATGGGAGTTAAACCCCCTCACCTGCTATGACTGGGCACAGCACACAGAGGATGCACCTATTGCATTTCTTGCAATACACTGGACTTGCTCAGATAGTCATACCCTAGTCTTGTGCCAGTGGAAAGGAAGGGAACTTGAACATCTGAACACCTAAAAAGTAAGTGACATTCTGGGAAGCTGATCCAATCTGGGGGTCAGCTCACAGCGTATGTCAGCAGATTTCTGCGCAGTAACAATGCCAAACATAAAACTCACCAACTCTTGGACAGGAATAGCATTTTACAAATTCAAAAGAATACAAACCAAAGAGTGAACCTCAACAATTTGTTTCACAACCTTCTTCATATATTCCATGAAAATTATGTTCCCAAGCACATCTGAAAAAGTAGCGCCTACTTTCAACTCATAGTACAAAAAATTCACTTCTGTCTCCTTTGCAAGTTTACTACCCTAACTGAAACTGAGAGTGCATCTTCAGAATCCAAGTATGCTATTCCAGATCTGCAAGTCTACACCATTCTGAAAAACTTAGGACAGAATAATTTTAGCTACAGTAATAACAGTAATCTGTATGCAGAAATTTTGGAATTTCCCAACAAACATTATGACAACTCCTGTCAATTAGTCTCTGAAAATTCTCACATATATGTATTTTTGCCCTTCAAAAGAGTGCATATGCTGAAAATCACGAACATAAACAAACACTTTGATCATTTTACACATTAAAACCCCATCAAAAAACATAAATGTACAAATGTATGCCAAACACCATGGAACAGCCCAATACATCAATGTACACAGAAAATGAAGTGTCATCCATGATGACTGATTAAATTATCTTCTACCTTCATCATGACACCTGCATTTTGATATTTTGAACATCTGTGGTAAACATACCCACAGTATACTGGCAAGATCCTTGGGTTTGGGGGAGAAGAGGTGACTGCACCAGCTTGGATAGCATACTGCAGACTGAAAACAGCTTCCACTTAGTAGCTGCAGATTGACTACTTCAATGTCAGTCATGTAGATTTAGGCAGAGAATAAAAAATGGGTTTTCTACCACCTAAGTCATTCACATGCAGAGCATTTGTATAGGAAGAGCAAATAGATGTTCAGATTAGACAGACCTTCAGACTTAGTGTGCTCTTCCCCACTGACAAACTGTGTCACACCAAAGGGAACTATAACTATCTTCATGCCCATCTTTAAAATGTCAACACAAACTTGGAAGATTCATTGCTTTTACTCCAAATCAGCTATCAGTTTCAATTCCTCCACTTACTTAAGACAGCATCTTTATGTGTATATAGATGTATATATGTGTGTGCGTACACAGATATATATGTATTATGCATTCAGAGAATTTTGTGACAGATCTCATTCCTTCAAATTTTGCAGCAAATTACTGACATAATGTTAAACAAAACTCTACATTTATCTGAGCTTAATACAGTATATATAAAAATTTACAGCTATTTGAGATCTTAAATATTACTATCTTATTGCATACGTAAAGCCAGACTTTCCAGGTGTTTATTTACCGTGTAGGAACTGGAACCTCTGTGAGACCCGAGAGAAGCACAGCAGGGGAGAGCCTCACAAAAGCAATAATAGGTCTTTCTAAAAAATCTACTTCTCCCACTAACACATTTGATGCTTCTGCTCCTGAAGGAATTTTCCTCATGAAGTTCATATCAACCTATTCATACAAAGATGAAACAAGCGTTTATTGCCTCACATTTCTTAGCAGAATTTCCATAACATAATTATGTTTATCAGAATTTACTAGACATTTATGCTACAAAGAAAAATTAAAAAGCAAATTAAATATCCCACAATACAGAAGAGACAAACACATTTAGAAAATGTCAGCCAGCCAGCCAAATAATAATGAACTATTTTCTATAAGTTAGAATTACTAACACCTAGTATATTCTAGACGACTCCAAACTGCAAGATCACCTTTCTAATATTATCATGACAAACATTCCATGATAGGACATAAATTAACAAAATCTATGCACAATTAAGTAAGGAGAGTTCATGTAATTACACATGCTTTCTATAATGCTGCAAGTTATTTCACAGCTGTGCATTTCAAGTATGCCATGATTTTGAAAAGTAATTTGTATATTTCTTTTCATTCATAAAGAATATGATGGCTGAAAATCTTCACCTTCATTTCTGTACATAATTACAGAAGTGAATTAGAAAATGGTACAGCACATGAACTCTGTGTTCACATACACACACACACAAGCACCAGTGACACAGCTAGCTAGAGAACTTACAGATGGCCTCTTGAGTCCCACACCAAGTGTGCCACAACTACAGTGCCAGGAGGCTGACTCCTGTCCAACAGGAGACAAGGCAGGTGTACACAAGGACAGGCCAAACAAAATTATAAAAACTGTGACAGAGGAGCAGGAATATATGGCACCTGCCATGATTAGATCAGAACTACTTTGTAAGTTAGCTTTCCATAAACAACGTTATTTAAATGGCAAAACAGTTTTCTTACAGTGTTTCACAGTCTAGATGATACTTCTGACTGAACTTTATAGTAACAGCCACAATGTAACTTGCCCAGCGGATTTAGATTATGAAAGAAATATAAGAGATTTACAGTAGATTTTTACAAGGTTTCTTTCAGAAAGTGGTATTACATGTTTCTAATGATTAAGATGTACAACAACTTTTGTAGAGGAAACTCATACATCTAAAGCAAATTGTTCTTAAAAGCCCTCTTAACAGAAAAAAAGGAAGCAACAAAAAGTTCTAGAGAAAGAAGTTAGAACACAATGTACACAACTGCTTTTATAAGAGCCTTAATAGCAGATGTGAAAATATCTCCACCTGTATCAGAAGCTACAGCAGCTGCACTCTTACGTTACCAAATACTGAGATCATCAAGCATTTCCCAAGAATTTCAAAACATGTGACACGTGTAGCCTAGATCATATTGTGACCCAAGTTATCTCTCAGTACCCATTCCATGTGTACACTGGTACCAGTCTTAGTTGTAACTTAGTTGTAACTAGGGGGGAAGTTACAACCAGCAGCATTCTTGTTACATAGTTAACTGATGCTTGTTACATAGTTAATTGATGTTAAACACTAAGGTATGTTACTTTGGTATGTTTAATGTTACTTACCTTACTAAAATCAACAGTGCTGTTTTCTCTGCTTCCTCCTGCCCCAGTACCTTTAACATCCCCACTTTTCCCAGTGTCCAAATTTCCAGGTGCTGACTGTGGAGATGCCAATAGTCCTAAATTAAAACAAAGGAGATAAGTTCAAAATGGTGCTGGAAATGAACTGAGTGTGCAACACTACCAAAACTCAATGTGGCAGCTTGCTTAACGCAGAAGTGCACGTTATTCTGTAAGTGCCCTACATTAGTATCATAAATGCAACATTAACAAGTCACTGTGTTGTCAAAAAAATGACAATTAAAAAAATTAGGTATTGCCCCAAATGATGGCCATTTGCAGAACAGTCACCAGAAAACATCAGCTACTTTAATCACAGTAAAAATAGCTGCTGGCATTTTGATCCTAACTGATTCAGCAGTTAGTATATAGCATCTCCACCATACTAAGAAGTCCTTGGACACCAAATGCAAACACCTCTAGTCTGCTGTGTAGCAGTTACTGCAACTGCAAAAAGTGTCAGCAAGCCTCAGGCTACAACTACAAGGAGTATAGTTAACTAAGCTGTAAAAGTAAGCAGCATACTACATGAGGGATGGCTTGCAAACTATGCTTTCAATCAACAGACCAAAGCTTCCACTATTCATCCAGCCACATGTTACTATATGGAATAAAGAATTGAGCTGAAGAGGCACACACAATAAAATTTTTCACAACATACAGCTTCCCTCTAACACTTGCACCAAAACAAAACCCTGTTATGTATCTTGCTACACTGCCAGCAGCACTGAATTTCAAGTTCAGGAAAGGGTGCAAAAGGCAAGTAACCCAAGCGTTTATACACACAGAATTCCATGTCGAATCATGGTTCTCTCTACCCAATTAACATTTAAAAGCTGGTCTAGGCATGCATAACCAAGCCCAAATCCCACCTTTTGAATTAGAGAGCTTTTATTTGTTCAGTTTAATGTGCACTAGAAGTGCATTTGGCCTTCTTGCTTGTCTACACTAGACCTTTCAGCTGTGGTGACAGAACATGCTTTCACATGCCTTCAAAACCACATCTAGATAAAGACTGAAGCCTAAACACAGTATTACATGGAGAATGTTTGTATTTAGGTCAAGCATCTCCCTAGTCAAGATACAAAGGAAGCCCTCTCTGGCTATCTTTGGGCTACTGTTATATCATAACTACTGCTACATAACTACTTGCATACCCCAATGTTTATAATTTCTCCGTTTTGACATTTTTTAGCATTTCAAATGATGACTGTATTCACTTAATTTCATCTCCATATTTGTTTCCAAAAAGCTGTTTCAAAAAGTTATCAACAAAAACATGCAAGTTCAAACCTTTACCACTAATTTTAATCCTTACACTTCATAAGGGATGTAAGTGGTGGGGGTAGTTTTTCCTAAAGCAAAAATCAGATCAATTTAATAGGCTGTCATTTCCTTCATAAATCCTAACAAGCACAAGCAATGAGCTAACACAACAACAACAAAAAACCTCAACAACAAAAAGCACATTCTACTCTTCTCCTCCAAGATTTATGTGTTATTCACAAGAATCATACCATCAACTACCTACAAAATCAGTTGATCAAAGTATTTAACTGCTTAGGAGTTGATGTTCGTAGAACTAGAAAGAAATATCAAACAGTTGTTGCAGAAGAGCAGCATAATATGAAAATTTAGACATATAAGCTTCTTCACTTTTCCCCCTTCTCTGTAGCAATACAGGTAACTTAAAATGTTTTTAACTGATGGAAGAAGAGCCATAATGCATCATTTTGCACTTTCTGGAAAAGCACTGTGAGCAAGACCAAGCAGAGACTAGAAAAAAAAGTGAAGAGAATCAAGGAGAATGACAGAGAATAAGGATTCTACATATTAGCAAAAATATTTATTATTGCTGTACTAAAGTGATACTGATTCTTCTAAAAGGTTTGCCTTCAAAATTTCTCCCATCAGTCACAGTTAAGGCTCATAAGTTTTGGCACTGATACAAGAACATTAGTCTGATCCTAAACCATGTGTGAATTGTTTTCCTTTCTGTTGGCCTTGCAGCTGGACAGACTGCTGCTCTCACAAGACAATACTGCTCACAAGTTTTCAGACCTGAGCAAGTATTTCCATATCAGAGTGCACTTCATTACTCATATCCATCAATCTCATATTTATGGAGAAACTCTGAACAAAAAATTATCCTCTTCAGTAGTGAAACACTTCTATTCCAATCTCACATTAATAAAATAGTTTATTTCTCTCTCTTCTCCAGTTCAGTAGATGTAAACTCAAGGACATCTACTAGTACTTTTCAGATTGTAAGACAGAGAAAAGCATTGTTAACCAAGTTACCAAGGGGACCCTTAAAAACACAGCACTCTTCCTGATGTTAGTTAGGCAGATGGACCACTTGTCTCCTCTGAAAGACTACAGTGGAGTGAGTCTTGAGTAATTTGCAATAAAACCTCATAAACTCAAGGTACTTATAACTACACCTTCACTAAAGATCATGTGCTTTTTCCAGCCAACTACACTTAATACTGTGATCACAAGAATCTAATCAACATTATCCACAGAAAAAAGAAAGCGAGAAGAATACATACACTTTTGTCACATCTGTTTCATATAAAAAGATGATTAATATATGAGCTCAACACCTAAGCGTGACTATTCCAAAATAATTGTATTTAGAAAGGCAATAATTATGTAATACAAACCCTCTAAATATGAAGTTCACCATACTTGTATTTAAGGAAATTAAAATCACTTTTTAGAACTAAATTCCAATGCAGCTCTAATGCAAAAAAAAAAAAAAAAGTTCAAATTACTACTAGAGAGCAAATATGCAAACTTCTGAATTACTATTTTCAGGAAGCAATTACTGTAAGAGGAAAGCTGTTGTAAATGTTATTTTGCTCAGTTCTAAAGTACATTTATCAGTGGACCAAAAGACCTCTTAAAACAGACTTCTTTGCTGTTGTTCACAGACATTATGAAAACTCTGTGATGCTGGTAAATTAACAGTGTTAATTTTTAGCTGTGACACAGCTGACTTCCCAGCCCTTCCTATGGAATTCATTATTCAACAGTTCAAAGATGGGAAAACAAAGACTGCTCTTCAACGGATGACAAAATTAAAAAAACGTTATTAAGAGAAGCCTTTGTCTGGCTGACTTACTATGAGCTGATGACTGGCTGATTAAAATTAAGTGGTAGACCAAAGGTGTGTCTCTTTTCCCTCCTTTCACAGTAACTCACATTAAGTTCAGTAACCTTCCAGCAATTTATGAAAACTAAAAAATAAAAGTCTGAATAATACAAGGCAAATGACAGAGGAATGTAAACAGAAAAAAAAAGGCACCTATTAGAAAATTAACAAAGTTCCTCATGCTCACAGGAGGCAAACCAAACTCAATCATACAGATGTGTAAAATGTATCCACACTGCAACATTCTGAATTACTAGAGAGGTGAGATACAGTCCATAACCTATAGTGGAATGGACCAGGAAGATTATTTATTTTTTCCTTAATACCAGGAAGTTGACTTCCTGGTCGGGGTTCTCTTTTGACTTGTCTCCCAAGACAGATATTGGTTCAGTTGCAGCCCTGAAATCATAGTCTGAGAATGCCTTCAAAAGCAGCTCTAAGGAAAAAATGTGTCTTTCTGTGGTCAGATGCTTTCTTGAAGTAAAAAAAAAAGGGGGAAACCCCAGAAAACAAAAAACACATTCATTGTTGGGTGTTTATCATTCTCTGGAAAGACTTATGGATTAACTGGGAAATCACCCCTTTCAGGTTTTTTTTGTTTATAAGAAACATCCGCAAGAAGAACAAAAGTGATTTCAACATGTCCTGAAGATTTTAGTAAAAAGCCTTATTAGTGATAACAATAATAGCATCATGTATTTGAGCTTCATTTATTTGCCTTCTCCTGGGTTTTAAAGATCTTGTGTCTTGCATGCTGTCACTCCTGTCAGAAAAATGAGAACTGAAAAAAGTTACACCTACTATGTTACTTCTGATTTCTAAGCACATTTGGAAAATGACCTCTGACAGAATTATCATCATGTGAATTCTCTTAATTTCCCAAAAGGAAGTCAGAAAAAGAGATTTGTGTTTGCTTTTCTGAATTTAAGTAATGATGAGGCCTCTATACTTCAACTGCAGACAAGAAACTATGACAGTTTCTTTCCTTTTCAGCGACTTGGCTGCCAATGTGAAAAGGCAGATAACCACAGCCTCTTCTCTGTCAGCATATTTTCACTGCTATATGTAACAGTGTGCTCTTATTTATCAAACAAGAAGAAACCAAGCAAAACCTCAACTGATGGAAGAACTGAGGGAGATCAGCCTCCCCACTCCCAACACACACAGGCCTAAAGCAGTCAAACCTACAAGCTAGATTTTGGAAAGACAAATTTCTAGGAAGGGGAGGAAGAGCCTAAAGACCAAAAATGAAGATGATCCCCCCTTAAAAACACAATCTGCCAAGAAGAACTGTGAAATTTCTAAATAGGTGATAACTTTATAAAATCAAAGGAAGTATAACAGTATATATGTAGAATGCACAAGTTATGAAACTTTCACTAAAAAACATTCCAGGAAGGGATGGAAAGTTCTAACAGTTTCCTTCAACCTATCTATACACCTACATACCTTTTTACATATAAAGAATAGCTTTACAGATAACAAAATAATAAATTGCTGAGCTCTGGCCGACAATTACAAGCTCCTAACTACTGTCTCCAATTTTGCACACCAAATGCAACAAAACACTAATGGAGTGTCTGATGCTAAAGCAGTGCACTAATGGAGAACTATCTGGAAACACCTGCAATGGCCCTGACAATTTCATCAGTTACCTACTGCTGGTTTTAACAGTCACAGATTTAAAAAGCACAAAAGCAAAAATAAAACTGCTCGAAGGCTTCATGATACAACTAAACTATGAATGCCACTGATAATTGTATCCTTCCTAATTCTTTTCATATTCACCTCTAATACTTCACCATGGTTTCAGCTGTACCTATCACAGGATAGCAAATACTGGTTTAAAACATTAACCAAACCATTGACAAAACCAAAGCAAAACCTGTTATGGACTGTAGGTGAGTGAAAGGAAAAGGCCACCATTTTTGACATTTTGCTCATATATTAGATTTTAAAACCATATTCCTTTTCAATTACACAAATGAATGTTAATTAAAGATTTTTTGCTTGCTTTAGTTAAAAGCTAAAAAGTTAAAAATGCCAAACAAGAAGACAGTCACAATTGAGAAGAAATAAACATGCAGGCAGAGGTAATAGTTATTGTATTTCTTTGTGCAAAAACATTGCAATGCAAGTGATCCAGATGCAGAGAGCATCACACATGGACAGCTTAAATTTCAATAGTTGCCTGGTGTTTTGCCAATATTTTCCTCTGTCTTCTTTTCCTGGCTTTCCTGCACTTCTAAGTCCTCCTCAGGTGGGTGGATTACTACTGAAGGAATATCATCACTGGCAGGTGACACCAGCAATTCCTTGCCCTGAAGTGGGCTTGGCTGGGCACTTGTGGTTGGCGGGAGCCTGCAGGTAGGGCTGGAGGGTGGTGTGTTTTGAGGGGTGGTTACGGGGGTTGTACACCTTGAGGCTGCCGGGGTCCCAGCTCTTGAAGAAGGAAGAAGGTAACTGAGAAGAACCGACAAACGGCTGTCTCCTCTCAGGGAAAGATTTGAGGCAGAGAGACCTGTTCGCAAAGAGTGGCGGGAGGCTGAAAGGCCTTCCCCTGAGATAAAACAAATGGAACACCATGAGGCTTACAAAAGGGATATATTAAATTAAAACAAAACAAACCCACACAGGTACAAATATGCATTAACAATTCACATAGTAAATTGCAAGCGTAATGGGCCAAAGTGTCATACTCATGCAAGTAGGATAAGAGAAAATCTGGTATCAGACATTAGAAAAGTTGGAAATTACTCAGGAGTACTAATTAGAATGCCGAAGACCTGAGGGAGAAGGTATTATCTTAAGTCAGGGTAAGATTTGTTAACAAAAAAAAATTAATCTCTTGAAACTGACTCTTCAATTTTTCTAGAATTCCTTATTCCAAATTGCACAGCAGCTACTGTTAATTCATCCCAAAACGAACTAAAAAATCATTAGAAACCAAAACATTACAAGACTTCATGCTGTTCGCTACAGATAATAAATTATTAATTTTCAAGTGATCATGACCAAACATATCTAAATGAGTTAAATGCACGTCTTCCATTAAGTCTTGTTTTACTGAGAATTTTCCCAGGCAGCTGTAGTCTAATGTATATTTCTGAAGAGGGCAGATACACAGCCCCTTCTCCGTATAATCTTGCTGTGACTTACCAGTAGCCCCATATGCCTAAAACCAAACATTTCTCCAAAATCCCTTGTTACTTTTGTTGCTCTAGTTTCCATGTCCCACTAATTTCATATGAAGTTAACACAGTCTTGTGACGTTTCCTTCAGACTGGAGTTTGTAAAGGATTTCAGTTCTTCCTTAAGCAGGAAGAGAGACTGTTTATGCTCATGTTAGTGCTTCCATTAAGAGGTTTAGTGATACCATTTCTCCCATTTGCCACAAACATTTTTCCTGGGACGACCAGTCTCCTTGAAAACATTACTGATGGCTTCTCCTACAATCCCTGAAATCCAAAACATGCCGGTTTCATGTACCATGCCATCAAGCAAGGAAACAGCAAACTAGACACGTTTACTCTCACATTTATAGCAAGCACTACAGAGACCAGTAAATTGAACAATCCCAGAATAATTAACAAGAAAGAGGCGCAGAAAGCATGCCTAGGTAAAGGTCAGATACATTCCCCTCCCCCCAAACAATGAAAGAGTGGATCCTACAGATACAAACCTGATTTGAGAACAAAAGCCTCAAAACTCAACTATTAAAACATCAAAACTGCAGAGCAGTAAAGAGAATAGCACCAAGAGAGCAGAATTGGTTGATTTTGCCTATGTTAATCTTAACAGTAATAACTAACTTCCATAAGTATACCTGTGATAAATCATAAACACGAGATGTCCTAAAACACACATACCCCCAAGGAGCCTAAGAACTAATATGCACATATGAGTATGTGGTTTACCAGCTTATTAGAGGGTTACCAAATGATAATAAAGAGAAAAGTAAATCAATATATGCTGACAAGGAGTTAAACATATTATACTTGTTTCAGCATATATCCCATAATCTCTTGTATTAAGAGTATTAAGAATAAAATGCCCTAAAAAATGGAAGTGGTACATGAAAGGTAACCGACAAGAAGGAGATCTCAAATTCTCAGTTATACCTGGTGTTCAAGGATGGGCAAAACCAAATCTATGTGCGTGAAATTTTCATGTTTGCTGAACAAAATGTGGAAGTCAGGATTTACAGAAGACATTGTGCTCTTAGATAAATTAGCTGCATTTTCATTCTTGAAAAAGTAAACCTGAAACTATTAGACAAATATTTAAGTATATATTATATATTCACTGGCTAACAAAAACTAACAGCAAGCTAAGGCATTCACTGGAAAATACTCCAGTGTGCGTAGCTCCTAATAAGCACTTATCCAAGTGAAACATTCTAAACAATGAGGCATCCTTCAAGACTGAAAAGGACTGATCCATGAAATTAAGTTTTAACCAAAGTAAAAAATTTCATTTGAAATTCTATGTGTCTCACTTAATGCAAGGCAAAAGGAAGCAAAGAATAGAGATGAAAATAGATGCACCACAAAAACACAAGAATCCAAGTTAGCTGCTCTGCAGTACATATTGCTATTTGGGATTTGGGACTGGGTGTCTAGAATAAATTTTCAGGAACTGGTTCAAAAAAGATAGGGTGCAGCTTCTAAGAATATTGCCAATACCTTTCTTGGCTTTGGGACTTTTGTTCCCATTAGACCCTTCTCTAAAACATAAGATAAAAATAAACAGTGTCCTAGCTAACAGTACTACCTTCACCATTGGCACAGCAAACTTCTTGTCGAACGAACATAACACTTGGTTAAAACACAGTAATTGTCAGCATCACTGAATTCATGATCACTAAATCTATTGTGCAAAGACTGTAAAAGCAAGTAGGATCCATCTGATACATGTATAAGTTATGCCATAATGCTGAAAATTCCTCTAACATTGCACATTTTATTTAAGCATATGCTAAAAATCATTCAAATCAGTGTAGGTCTACTACTATACTTCAAAATAATAATGCATGCTATGGTATACAGGCAGGAGTAGAATATTTGAGTAAATTAAAAAATATCATCCACAGCTACACATCACACACACTCTTGTTGTTAGTTCTTTGCTCATCAAGAAGGAAACACTTATCTGTTATTACCAGCTGACCTTTCCTTCATCTCCCAGTGAGAACATCATTTACCAGGTTAGTATGGACTGGATGCTACAACTTATCTCACCATTTCGTTCAAGCAAGTGAGGGTCAGAATGTTTCTTGCCTATATCTGCGAAAGACCGAACTAGAGGGATCCGACTGCTGAATTTTTTCTCATTCTGATGATGGTGCCTCTTTAGAAGAGCCTCTCTCACATTCTCTCTTATGGATTCATCCAACTGGCCAGAGGCAATCATGTTGTCCAAAACCATATCTACATAATAATAACAAAAGAAGAAAGAAGAAAATTATATATGTAGCTATCAAATCTCTTTCACCTCACTCAAGCACTGTAGTTGCATCAAATAATAAAAGAAAAACAAAATGTATTTAAATGAATAGTCTTCTCTGTAGCAAAACCATCTTCAAGAATCCACACAAAATTTTCAAAGATGTCACTAAACAAGCAAATGTGATAATAAGAAAAGCACAATTTGCAGATCCAAGAGTGAGTATTTATTACTAGCATCATTTCAAGAAATTAATTACTTAGTATCTTATAATTTATAGCCATTTACTTCAACTTTCAATGAAATTCACTTTCAAAAAAGTATTTATTGTAATTAACAAACTTATACCAGGAGTGAGTACAGAAATACAAACACAATGGAAAACAGACTTATGACAGTCTTAACCTGGTGTTCTCTACTTTTAAAAGTAGATACAACTACATAAAAGTGAAAGTTGCTATAGAATTACATGAATCACACAACTCCTGCCATCTTCAGATGCTCTAAACTCCTGAGACTCTCTACCGAACTTCCTGTGATTCACACGTTTTAGAAGAGGAAGTATGAAACAAAATCTAGGTATATCATCTAAAACAAACTACTCATCTGTCAAACAACATCAAGTTTCAAAATGGCATCTCATCAGTATGCTCACACAAGGAAAGAAAGCCTACATATCAGGGAAAATATCTGCTGTGGTTTCTTAGGGGACCTTTTTTTTTTAATTAAAAAAAAAAAATTCATAAAAGATCTCAACCTGCACAAAGCAACACAAACTTCTGTGACAAATTTTTAAATATATTTCCCCAGTTTTAACTAATGTATCGAGAGTTAAGTGCATTGTTAATCTGAAATTGTATAGAACTTCTCACAATGAAAACTGTTAGGGCTCAGGGCAGGGCTCTGTCCTTAATAACAGAACAACATGCAGCAAAGTGTCTGTCAGTACAGTGCAGGTTCTTTCTGAGATCACTGGTAATACACAGCCACTTGTTACAGGTTGTCAAAAGGAAACCTGTCACCCTCTCTCTCCTGTTATGAGTAAGAAACAATATTACCTGCTGGGTATTCCTGGCTCCTGGAAACAAGTCAACACATTTGTATACCAAGCACTGCTAACCCACGTGGTTCACAATGGCACCTAAAATTAACTTGAAACTAATTCATACAATCTCTTAAGGCATCCTAGTTCCAACTAAAATACCTGCTACTCAGAGTGCTGGTTACATGGAACTAAGAAACTACTCTCCTTATGTATTAAGATTATCGCTGAATTCAATTACTAAAAATAAAGTTATAAACCAAAACATTGCATTTACAAACGATGTATTGAATGCTCTTGCTCAGTAAGTCAGAAAAATAGGAAGGGAATACCAATTTCCTGAGTGAAATTCAAGGACTTCAAAAAAGAAAACATTTCAAGTGCTGCCAAAGTTTTTAAGGCCAAAACACCTTGTCCTTCACGCACATGTTGGTCAACCCTAAGTCTAATGTGATTCCTGAGAAGGCATTCCACTGTGTGGTACCTGTAGCAAGAGATACCAGGAAAATTATGTAGAACTAATTCAAAGGCATTTAGAGCAAGCAAACATATATAATGTATATATATGTGCATGTATTTATATATTTTATATATGTGTATATATATGAAAGCCTTCAAACCTGCCTGTACAGTATCCAAAATAACCATGTGATTTCTGAGGACACCCAACACAGTAGATCAAACAACACATACAAAATTTATTTCTGCTCACCTCTTATAAAGGTGAAAAAAATACCAGATGTGCAACAACCAACTGCACTAATGGCATCAAGTTAATATCAGCCAAAATATGATTAATAATTATGGTACTAAAGTGCACAAATAACTCCTAAAATGCTCTGGCAGATATTTACAGTTCATCTGTAGAAACAAAGACAGAGAACACGTTAAGGGATTAGAACATAAAGACAAGTTCTGGGCCTCATTCTAAAATACATACTATGGAGCTCCTCCTCATCCAGCATCGCTTTTTGTATGTGAAGTTTGTAGGACTAGCTCCTCTCAACCAGATCAAGAAAAATGCAGCAAGCATGCACATACCTGTTTCTTCAACACAGTATTTTCAACAACACAGACATCACCAAAAGCACCTCAAGTTATAGATCAAAGTTTAGGGATAAAATATATTAAAAAACTTTTGCTGCAACCTGCTATCTCATCAAGTGTGTTTGCTCTCATGTCCAACATGACCGTCCCATTAAGAATACAGCTCCGCAGTTCAAAGAGACTGTGCAGAGACAGAGTTGCTACGTAAGGCTTGCTCCATCGATCACCACCATCTTCAACATCCTCTTCAAACTTCAGCCACCTGAAATACATTCACATATACACATTTATATTTCCCATGGAAAGGAAATCTGGTAAGCAATGCAAATCTTCCATGTGGCTTAGGCATGACACAGACTAGAAAACCCCATGAAATCGTACAGCTTTCATTTTCTCAGAAGACAGCCCAACTGACTAACATTTTAATCAGGCCTTAATTACCACACTCAGCTGTTTTAGTTTTTACCTATTTGGTTTCTTTTGGCTTGACCAATCTCTGTCTATTCACATATTCTTGTGAAAAATATGGCAGTTTGCCTTATTACCTGATTTGCATCTTGATTTCATTCGTATTTTAGGATTAGAAAGCTGTCTGAAACATACCATATAGCATGTTCAAGTCTCCTAAGGCTGCTAAGCCAGACATTCAAGAACTAGGCGATATTAACACGTGAAACTATAAACTGATCTTGATTCCCACTCACAGGCATTATGCAAATTGAGTTTCTACAAAAGTTCACATGCAACAGAGTAGCTGGAAGTACCAAATGCAGAAAAATTCATCACAATGCATAGGTAGAAGGAAGCAAGTAAACCAGTAAGGGACAAGAAGAACTAAAGTTTTGGTTTGCTGAGCATGAATTGAGTAAACTCCTATAGACAGTGAAGATGCTAAGTCAAACCTGATTTGCAATTCTTTGAAATAAAATTACTATAAGTGTATCTTGAAACGATCTACTCCAAACATACCTAGCAGTTTCTCTCCATTCATATTCTTCTCCATCCCTGAAGCAAAGTTCATCCATTTCAGTGAAGAGATCATGAGGAATGTGTTCATCATCATCTTCAGTACCCAAGATAAACTGCACTCGTTGGGATGGTGTGTCTTGAAGAAAAGGAGAAACTGAAGAATTAGAATTCATACTTCTATGAAACACGAAACACTACATAACAATAAAATCTGCTGCCCTCAGCTAGAAATATAAAGGACAACATCCTCTTTAAGAGGGAAGAGGAACAAAAGAAATATATACATGTATTTTAAAGAAGGCTCTCTGAAAATTTTGCACTGTTTCTGAAAACAAAACATCTGGAAGTCCATGTTTATGAAAATTAATCAACTATTTTGGCTCTTCTATAGATTGCCAATATGAAAATCAATGGCAAACTTGGTTTAAAATAAAAGTAGAAATTAATACACCAAAACACTAGAAACCTTGTTTTTATTTGAGAACAAAATAATTAGGACACAAGACACTAAAAAAAAGTTAAAACAAAACAGGCTGATGGAAACTTACAGATCAGCTGCCCAAGCAATAGTTCAAGACAGTCATCAGTGAGTAGCCAGGCACTCATTGTTAGGGCAGCAGATGTTTCTGTGGTCTGTTGCTATTTATGTAAGATAAAATTTTTTCATTGCATGGTTGGAGCACTCCGTATAAACTAGCATAAGAAAGTAGAAAACTATGTAGCTGAAGTGTCCAGAAAATATTTTAACTTGTAATAGTATAATGCCTAGTGGAACAGGCTCAATAAGTTGCTATAAAATTAAACAATCCTTCATTGATCAAGTAAGTACTGGATTTCAATTAATATGAGCAAAAAAAATTAAACCACATGATTTTAGAGACACTTTTAATACTTACCCAAAGACTTTTTTGGGTTCATTCAACACAAATGAATTTTCATATTACAAGGGTTCAATAATGTATTATTTGCAATGTTATCCCAAGGAAGGTCAGAGACAGAAAATCCAGGTAAATCTCAATTTCTTTTTCCTCATGTTTTAAAAATCTCAACTTTGTTCACTGAAACATCACTCTCACAACTGTTAGATATGAATATACAACTGTAGGCTTCTACTGGACTTTTAGATTTAAACATAAGATCTGAATTACTAACAAAGTTCATTCCAAATTGAGTTTTGATTTAGCATTTTTGTTCTGGTATATACCATCATCCAGTAGCATAATTCTGAAATGTGCTCTTAAATGCAAACAACATGCATTATCAGTTAAGGTCTATAGAAGATTGTTTCCATCCCAAAATCAACACACCCCAGAATCCTGTCTAACCCTGTGCATACAGTATACAGAAGCAACCAGAACACAGAAGTGCATTTCTATCAACTAAATATCACTTCTTTCTTCAAAAACTGTACAGAAAGACTCTACAAATGTAACACCAATTATAATAATTTGTATTTGAGAGGGGAAGCCTTGAAGATGGTTGAAACCAAGAACCATAGGAGAATGGTAAAAGGAGGTATGTCAAAGCATTTCCATTTGAAAACTTTTCTTTCAGGTACTGGCCCCATGGTGCTAGTAATTGAAAGGTAATAGTGAAGAGCATGGTGTCCACACTTAAATTCAAACATTGCACCATAATTTGCCCATTTATGGCAGTCTAGGAATAAAAGTGGACTTGGGGTCTTAAAGAATAACTGCTAAGCGTACTGCCAAATAATTTCATTTCAGAGAATGATACAACAAAATTGTCATCTCTTGAGGATAACAGGCTGGGGGAAGCAGTTTGTGATCCAAACCAAAAACTTGTGAGGCAGTACAATTCCTTTACTAACAGACTGCAAGAAGGTTGAAGTAAATATTTAAATAAAGTAAGATCATTGATCAAATTACCATGGCAAATGCTGCTTTTCACAGCTACATTCTTAGTTTCAAAAATTAGAGGAAGAAGCATACACAACTACACAATCTGAAAGAAGGTGTCTAATTTAAATAACATAGATTTTCATGCTACAGGAGAGCATTACAAAGCTCTAGTCTAACCTATTCAACGCAGACTGCTGAACATTCATGCAGACATCTGGACCAAATCCAATAGCTTCTGACTTAGATAAAACACAACCACAAAATCCTTGTCTGATTGTACACAAAAAGACATTAATTACAGTGAGAATAAAAGAAATAGCACCAAACAAACAACATTTAGGCACAGAGTAGCTACTAAAGTTTATTTTCAGGAGACATGAAGAACACACACAACAAATTTCTTACCATATGATGGAGATTCTCGGCCATCCTCTCTATCAGTTTCTTTTTCTTTTTTTCTTCTGTGGTGCCTGTGCCCACGGTGTCTATGCCGTCGACGGCCTGGCTTCCCAAGTGGGACGTGAACTCCAATATACACAGCTCTGTGGCCTTTTTAAGAAAGTTTAGAAGGACACAAGTAAACAAAAAATGACCTATTGCCCAAATTTTCTCTCTAGAGACAGGACATTTAAGAAATAGAAATCTAAAAACGCTTGACAAAATTACCTTTCGTGAACTAACATGACCATTTCCTTTCTGTCCTTCCAGCGTGTCAAGGAACTAGTGCTAGACTTATTGACTGATAAATTAGGTCATATTCTTATTCAGTTTAAGAATTCAGTTATGGAACAAATAATACGGAAGTACAAACTTGGCCTGTAACACTGAAAGAAGCTACTTGATAAACATCAGGCCAAGGTAGAGAAATTACAAGATAGTCCCCTTTTTTTCAGGGATTCTTATCAAGACAGTTGTAAGAATGGACAAATAATCTCCTGGTTCATCTTATTAACTTCATCAAGAAATTACCCTTCATTTAGAGTCTGCAAGTATTTTTGTCCTTGAAAGAGCCGTCAATATTTCCTCAAGTAGCACATAACACATCAAGGTGAAACTGATGTTCAATTACACCATTTATTTAGTAATAGGAACATAAAAGGAACTTCTATTTTGAAATGTATGTCAACATGTCAAATAACTTCCAGATATGTTGGGGTTGGTTTTTTTCCTATTCCAGAATGTTCTAGTAAATTTAGGAGCACATCCTCAAATTAATGTATAGTGCTCTTTAAAACACACACTTTCAACATCTTGCTTTTCCTTTGACCTTTCACATCAAGACAATAAGAACATCAACATCTTAGCAAAAGAAATCAATCAACTGACTGTTATGAACATATTACTACCATGTCTCCTGAAATGGAGATAGCATGTACAATAGGCTTTTCAATTCCTATTTAAACAAACAATCGCAGGAAGAGACAAATTAACTATAACACTAAATACTCTGTTTCATGGTGTTGAAGAGTTATTACGGAAGAGTGACATTAACCAAAGGAAAAGGAAGTGGTCTTCCAGCTCTTAAACAGATGTAAATTCAGCAAATTTACATTATGCAGGCAAGCCCTAGAAATTGTGACTACACATGCACGCATATATATATGTGTGTGCCTAGCATACGCTAGATTAAAGGTATTGAAAAATCCTGGTGATTTTAGAACTTTAAAGAAAAAAAGTGGTAAGGTGTCAAGTGTATTTCCTAAAAATCATTATTAACACAAGTAAGTTCAATATTTAATTAATTTGGTCAAAGACTCCTTTTCACATAACAAGACCCAATTCTTGACACACTTCCAACACTAGTTTAATTAGAGTTGACTGCTGGCACTATGACTAAATCTGAAATTAAGCATATTAAAAGCTATTTGTTTCCATGTAAGAGTGGAAAAGAGATTAATTTCTCGAAGCACTCACCAGTCCTATTTATAGAGAGAGACTTGTCTTTTGTGAATTTCTTCCAACAATACCCAGCCCCTGCCCAGCAGCCTGACCTCTGCCCTCCATGACTGCTATGCACAATGCAATTCCCAGAGAAATTAATGCCAATGTGACACCTATAAATCACTGCACTTGGTATATAATATGATCAGGGGGCATCATTAACAATGGTTGTGCTGCTGATGCCATCATGATACGAGAATCTTATGCACAGGGAAAGCAAAAGTACAAGGTTCAAAAATAAATGCACTACTCACCACATCCCACTCAAAGCTGCAACTCAGTGAGCCACCACTCAGTGCAAGTGGTGTTACTATGCCTGTTGGGGTTTCTGTTTTATTTCATATATTCAATTAGCAAGTATCAAACTACAGTTTATATATACACTGGAACAGTTCTATTTGCTGCCAAAGTGTTGGATTTTTTACAGGAACTATTTCTTCATAAGAGAAACTCTAGCATACTCCCAGTAATAGAAGCATTTTATATAATTGATTGTTTTAATATTGTTAATAAGACTTTTTTAAGCATGTGTTTTGATCACTGCACTTAAAAAAAAAAGAACCAAACCAAACAAAAAAAACCAACAAAACCAAATAAACAACCTTGAAGGAATCTGAAACTTCAGGATTTTACTCCCTGAGAAGTAAGGGCTTCCACACTTTGGTCTCTTGCTGTCCTCACAAATACAAGACAAAAATCCCTCACAGATTTTCCAAGGATCTCCATCTTAAACAACGTTTTTTTTCCCTGTGCATAAGCTATTGCAAAAACTGGCATTTGTCATAGTGCGACTGCTTCCATAGGCAATGACCAAGTTGATGCATGGAGGAGAGGTGTGACAAGCAAACAAAGATTCTATCTCCTTTTACCTAATTGCACTGAGACAGATTTTCTTTTTCCAGTAGAAAAGTTTGGAAGAGAGCAGATATACTGCAAAGATACAGGTAAAAGCTCTATGGAAATGGAAAACTGAGCTGAAATATGCAACTAACAGGCATTTTTAAACAACCTGTGTCCATAGCAATTGGCTTTTACTATCACAACAACAGAACAGTGCCCAGGTGCCCCACAGCAGCCTCAAGCACACCAAGCAGACACTGCCAAGTTAGTAACCCAGACAGTCCACAACCTACATTAGATATTGCTGTTCAACTCCAAAAGGAATATTTAAAGGAAGCACCTTCTTGCTACCTGAACAAACTAGGGTCTCACAGAGAAAGGAACAGTCTAACCATGGGTTATTATCCTGTTCTTCAGCCCACACTGCCCAGAAGTGACTACTGTGAGACTATTCCCACATGTAGACACAGTCTTGCAGGCTGATGTAAGCCAACAATACCTTCCCCAAAACACTTCTGTATAGCACAGTGTTCAGACATCTGCAATGGTATTTTGGGACTAACATGAAATGTTGATGAACAAATTATGTTCAGCATTTATAAAGTAAAATGGATCGCAATCCAATGTAATCCTATCAGAATAACTTTAAGAAACCTGATGTTGACAAAGAGTGTCTGAAATATTTTTCAGAGCAAGCAGTTGAAGTGACAGTACAATAGACTAACCAAGAAAAATTTACCTACAGCAAACAGAATCTTATGAGTGCATCTGACTGCTCCTTAGGAAAAGGGACCTTCATTCTAGTATCACAAACAGTCATAAAGACATTTCAACTACTGTCTAGAAAATCTGAAACTACTGCTATGAATATAGTGCCAAGATTCCCAAAAACATGCCACAGGCATATTCAACTCCAAAGGTGGGACAAAGCTACATAATAAAAATTGGACAAGATTAACTTTGATTCTAACTCAACAAGGCAAAGCATTGAGAAGCCTCCTAAAAATATGATTGCTGCCCTGAGTAGGTCTGTGTTTCCTTAAGTTTCATTATTCAGACAGGAGTAATAATGTTTGCAAATGGACAGATAAAGATTTACTTTATTAATACAATTTACAAGGAAAAGCAAAATGAAACAAAACCATGGCCATTTTTTTTGCTTCATTCCCAATTAATTGGGTGAAACAACTTATGATATCCCTCAGCCTGGCCAAAAAACCTAACCTGAACAAAATTATAAAGCCAACCTTCAAAAAAGGCGATTAATATAAAATTAATATATCATCAGTGAAAGCAATTGAAATAAATTTAACTCTAAAAAGGCTGAGATTCAAGTTTCTAGCATCAGGTGTTGTTTTTTAAAGGGACACAACCTTTACTTGAATATTGTGTTTAAAAGTTCAAAAGGTACATTATGTGACCTTCAAAGCTTTACTCACGTAAATGTCTGTAGCACAGTACCACTTTCAAACAAAGCTCCTTACAGAATTACTATAAACCAATAATCAATAGAATTAGTAGACTGTCCAATACTAAATTTAGTAATACAAAGCTCAAGAGATGATTGCTCATTTTAATCCAACATGACTTTATCCAAGCTTAGCTGTTCAAATCCACTGAGAGTATTTACTACTTAAGGCCTTTATCAATATGAAACAAACTTAAATGTTAGGAACTTGAAATGTGTCTCTATCACACAGTTGATCTCCAATCACATGGTTAGTCTCACTCCAAAAGTCAGTTTGGGTAAAGCCCTGTAACATTTACAGAAAAGAAAATCCTCTGTGTTTCTTGATCTCCCCCCAGAGCTCCTACAAAAATGGTAATAGAAGACTTCTGAAGTCTGAGAGAGATCAACAAAAAATGCCCTGATATCACTAGGCTTTAAATACAATTCCACACAGCACCTTCTCTTTTCTTTGGCTAGATGCCTTTTACCATTCATAGAAAGAAGGACGTTGTTCTCCATCTTAGCAAGGAAAAGCCAAGGAAATCAAGTTTATATCTATTTGGATTATCAAATCCTGTTAATTAAAAATTTTAACTAAGAGCAATCATATATATTAATGATGGATGTAAGGACCATCTAGAGGTGAACTACCTGGTCCAATCCTGCTCAAAGTACAGCCAACTTCAAAGCTGAAGCCATGATTTTGATCAGTTTAGTAGGATGACAGCCATCCTTTTAGTATTTTTAAGGACATATGTTCTATAGCCTATCTAGGCAACCTATACCAACCTACAGCAACACACTACCTGAAAAAAAAAATCCTAATATCCAACTATAACTTCCAATATAGCATCTTACGTGTGATCCCAATCACCCTTCCACAACGCAGTGTGACCCCCATCTTCTCAATAAGCTCTGAAGTCTGCTGAAGACTAAAACTTTGTGACAAGAATCACTATTTTATGAATATCTTCAAATAACAATCTGAAGATGGATAATTTATTTTATACAGAAATCTTTTTTAATCGAATAATATCATAATCTATCTTATCCTAGCATGGAGCTTTCCAGTATGGAAAAACTGGAGTATCTGCGGGAGAGATCCTAATCCATTCCTTAAGATCATAAAACAGGGAAGAAATCCAGCTGTTTGATGTCTTAGCTCACATCTCCAAGTGCATTACCCTAGTAGGAAAGATCTGGAACACAGCATCTCATTCCTTGGTATTAATTTCCCTTACATCACAAAGAGGACATGTATGCACAAAAATAAGCTCAATGCAATCTACGAGCACAACTTCTTATGACCTTTTCACAAGGCTGCTCTGAAGGGAGAAGCACACAAATGGGGAAAAGTAGGTGGATGTAAGAATTAAGAGTGAGAACAAAAGTGTAATTTTCTTGCCCTTAAAAATTTCACAGCTCATAGGACTTCTCCAAATATTCTTGTTTCTGGTAAAACTGAAGGAACAAGAACAATGCCTCTAAACACACACACCCTCCCACCCCCTTGTTTATTTACAATGAAAAAATCACTCAAGTCACTAATTCACAAAAAAATACTGCTATGCTAATTTTCTAATTAAAAATAATTTCTGAAGGATGCAAGTAAATGCACAAATTAGTATTGATAGTGAAGTTCCTGGCATAAGAAAGAAACTAAATATTTCAGAATAAACAGCATTTTTCACTTATTTTATAAACTTCTCATGCACATTCTCAAGAAAGAATCAAATTATTTTCTACAGAATTAATGTATCAAAAGTGAATATAAAATAATTTAATATAATCTTGGTCTTCTATGCGTGAATTGACTACTAAGAAGTCCTTTAATTACCAAGGATTCTTCTTGTTAAAGGAACTATTTAACAAAAGCTATCTCTTGCTCTCAGAATTAAACATTCGAGATAAAATTTTCTAACTTAATCTGTAGAAAGAAGTAAAGAAAATTCTTTCATGAGATTGCTGCATGCTGTGACTGGAACCCAAAGGTTCTCCACAGTAGAGCTTATTTTAGAATCCATTACACAGGCTGAGCTGTGCTCTGAAATCTGTTGCTGCTCCTAGCAATTAGGCCTATGTGAGAATACACTCTTTAAACTTGAACTGGTAAAACTAAGAAGCATAATCCTGAACTGTAGTTAGCATAGCATAGGGTAAAGCAGTTCAGGAAGAGTGTTTTTTCACTACATGACAAAAATTGGCATATTACGCTGACAAAACAGTAAATGCCAGATTGTTCATTACACAACAAAGTGATTTTTTCCTGACTTAAAACCAAAGTTTTAAGAGTAAGTCATAGAGAAAAATTCACTGAGTATTTCTATTAGACACAATCAATGATATCTAAGAAGGCAGTATCAGCAATTACATTAGATGTGCAGGTAGGAACAGCAACAGGAAAAGCTTAGTGCTGGGTGGCAGTGCCACCCAGGGATTCTGGCACAGACTTCCACCTGTGGCTCACTGCCAGCACCCATCTTCCTTGCGTGGGAAAGGAGCCAGCCCTCGGTACCCATGGGAGGGGGGACGAGCCCTCCCTGCACTGCACAGCCAAGCCAGACAAGAGCTGGGCCCCACGCTTTATCTGAACTGAGGATCCTTGCTCCAGCCTATCTCTGCAGCAGAGCTCAGGAAAAAGGATACACATACAAGGTAATTTCAAAGAGTTACACATAGAATGCAATTTCAAAGAGTTATTTCTGTTGGAGGAGAGAAAACCTAGAAGCGAGCAATTTAAGCTGAAGTCCCATCAACATTCAAGACTAGCCCTTTGTCTGCTAAACACAACATAAAACCACAGTATGGTATGAGTTGCAACTGATCTTAAATATTACCAGTTCCCATCTCCCTGGTAAAGACACAACGTTTCCACATTCATTTACATGTTCTTGTAAAGTATTTCATAAGAAACTTCTGAAACTAAAATTTTCTGACTTCATCAATGGGTCACAAATACATTGTCATTACAAATGTGATCACGCCCCTCTCTTGTACAAAGTGCTTAAATAAATTGGTTTGCCAAATGCATCTATTGATATTTCAAGATATGAAAAACAGTACAGAAGCAATCTTGTTTCATAGAAGGGTTACCTGTTCCTGAGGAAAACTGAAACTCTCTCCTTTTTTTTATTTCTTATTTTGTAAATAAAAAAGGTAAATCTCACACTTTAAAAGCTTAAACTGCTATGAAACACTAGCTTTCAGTGAACTGCAAATAGAAAAATCATCCATTCATTAAAAGTTCTAATATCCAACAAGGCACAAGTTTAGTCAATTTTTGGAACAACTGATTTTTTTAAGGGATTAAAAAAAAGTAAAGGTTATGAAAAGTCATCAAGAAGTAGTAAGTTCCAGAATCAAGTAGTCTCTTCTGCCTAATCTCAAAAATTTTACATTTAAGTGATGTGGAAGGAAGTATCAAGTTTACTGTAAGTTTTAAGTTTTGGGTTGTGCTGTTTTGTAGAACTTCAGTTTTATGACCATATTTAACAATAACTTTATGTGTGTTTCAGATTATAAAACTATTACAGTTAGCAGTAGCTGTCTTTTTATAAAATTTCTGATGCAGTCAGAACATTACACATTGTTCTCTCAAATAAAAGAAGGTTGGGGAAAAAACATTAGGATACAGTTTATGTCAAACACTTAAAAAGCTTCAAACTGCAAAACATTTGTACAGCAAGTTTTCTACTTAGATACACAATATCCACCTAAGAGGAGAAAAAAAATACAGGATTATTTGATTACCTGTCCTTGTCAACTAAGATTAAGCGAGAACCACAGGTCTTTCCTTAAATAAAAATTAAGGCTCACCAAGGTATAACAGATAATAGGGTCACTTAAAATGTAAACATGACTTACACCTGCCACAGGATAATGCGAGAGTAGATAGCTATTAACCATCTTAACTCATGAAAGCTGGTGCTTGGATTTAGTCAACAGAAAACTGGTCAACCAAGCCACACATTCCTGACCTCAATATTGTTTCTGGAATGAGACCTCTGTTTTGTGTAAACTCCTTATCTTTGCTATGTCTGCTAAGAGTAACAGAAAACATCTATTTTCCCTTAAACTAGTATCTAGTAAATGTATCCTAAAAATCAAGGTTGAAAAGTAGCTACACATTTTAAAAGACAAATCCTGGTAGTATCAAGCCGGACATCTTAATACAAGAAAGTTTTCTTTAAACATCATTTAACAGAAAATACCTTTTAAAAGATCACATGAAATACCTCTGCCATTAGTATTCTTGCCTTACTTCCAGCTCCTGGCTTACTTTGTTATTACTCTCATTCACTGCAGCTCAAAGAGCCTGGCATCAAGTTAAGAACATTAGGTGCTCTTAAAAAGGTTATTTTAAGATGTTATGCCCCTTTCTAGCTCTTCTGTAAACTGACATTTGTTAATTCAAAATAAGGCCTTACAGCTTCAGTAAAGTGCAGTACCTTTATTTAGTACACACACAGTCTGCCCACAATTGCAGTTTACCATCTCTAACCATTCCTCTTTTATGGGAAGAGTGTTACGAAATAAGCAGCCTGTGCCTAACCTTTCTAACCTAAACACTGTCACTCCAGACAGGTACCACACTGCCAGACACCATAAATAGAATGCAGAGCTTGAGAAGCTCCAAGTCCAAGATCCATTTTCCCCTTTAGCATTTCTTTCTCTTTCCATTAATATATCATCACAAAATTTCCAGAATATATAAGCATCCAATACTAGCAACACCAAGAAACCTTCCCCTTAGTATTAACAGCAAAATTATGCCTTCTACTGTATCAAACCTATCAATATTAGTCTGCACGTGCTTTAAAGAGCTTAAGTTATCTCCTGTCCATGTGGGGTCTAAAAGGTTCTGGCTTCACACCAGAGCTGAACTCAATTTATTGCGTGCTGACTTTCCTTGAAAATACATTTATGCCCGCTTGTGTAAAGGTTCAAAATTCCTAGAACTCCTTTTCAAATCACCAGAAACACATATTGAAAGACGAGACTGAAATAGTTTGAAGTCTTAAAACACTTCCAATGCCCAATGCTTTAGTACAGAGCTGCCCAAGCCTACAAGAAAATGTTTGTGTCAGAAATGAAAAATACAGCTAGTTGGAACTGTTTTACTGCTTGCAGGCAGCAATACCATTCCTCCCCTTGTGTGATTTTAATATCAGAATTAGAAACAAAACCTAAAAATTCCACATACCTACTTTCATCATAATAGCTTATAAATAATGAACTCTTTATTAAAGAGAGCTGGAGGTTCACATGAGTTTATCCCCTAAAACAACCCTGAATTTGAAGAATCTCTGAGAAGGTAACTGTATGAGTTGAACAATCACACACTTGTCATAAAGGAAAGAAAAAACATTTTGTTCTTACTTCGGAACAGTTTTCACTTTGATAAAAGTCAAGCGATATTCTGCCCCTCCCTTGCCCCATTCTACGAATAAAATATTTAATTCTTACAATCATTAGAGATACTAAAAAATATGTGAACACCAGGAATAATTCCTATTTATGTGAGAAAATGTGTACCTATATACAGTTTCACATATGTGATAACCATATTTTTCATAATCTGGAAAACGTTTTTCTTGTCAGATATTCCTTATTAGTTATTTGTTAAACCTCTGTATAGCCAGCCCCTCTTGCATTGAGACACAAACACTGGACCACTCCAAAATGAGGGAGGGGGGGAAAGAAAAAATAAGGTTGCATGGCTAAGAGCAAGGTGAGGACAGTGAGATCTCAACTCCTCCTTTCAAAAGCGCTTACATTGACTCAATTGTTTATTGGACAGCAGACTACATCTCACCTTAATTTACTCTGTGGCTATGGGTAAGACGGGTTATTTTCCACAGCAGTCATCCAAGTGCTTAAATTGCCTCAAGCAGCCTGAGCCCCCTGCCTTTCCACCCAGTATCTTGATTAACTGCTGTGCTGTACCAGCTGAAGCACTCCTAAAAGAATGTTCACTGGAAGAGACAGGGGAAGTGATCTGGCTGCGCATTCCCATGTCATTCTTTGAGGTCGAGGTATTACAGCTGCTAAGGCTGCTGCTGCCTCGAACACTACTCCAGCTGGATGCCTGCTTCCCCTTAACCCCTGCCTCCCTGCAAAACATGATTTTTCTGGGTCATCTCTCAAGGAGAGCAAGAGAAAGAAATTAAGGAGGACACCACTTAAATCTGCACTGAAGATTCAATTGCAGAAACAGCCAAGGCAGTGGTTTCCCTACAGCAGAACCCCATCTGAACCAGCACTGTCACAGCCTCCACTGCTGCATCTCTCAGCCTCACATCCATGCTTCCCTCCTCTGCTCAGCTCTGGCACACATCCATCTGTGTGGCATTTTGGGTGCTCAACAGCCGAAATCTCAACCATCTTCCTTTGTCAGACTGTTAAATTTCCCAATGGCTTAACACACTTAGCCAGGCTTCTGATTTGGCCAGGCCAATGGGGGGCATTAGCACAAGACAGAAAATAGTAACAGAATGAAGGGAACAGAGAAAGAGTGACTGCAACAGCAGCAAACAACTTCAATCATGTTAAACTCTCTCCTGTTACACCACAATATGAGGAAAACATGACTGCAACCTTAATCAACTTTTCTTAGCCAGAAACCGCTGCCATTATGGTTTTCCAGTGTGCTGAAGCAATAAGAGTCAGTACAATTCAGTGAAACTACTGCCCTCTAGCATTCTCCAAATGTTAATTAAGCTTCAGAGCATTCCATATGAAAGGCAAATAATGAAGATTTTAATACTCGATCTCCCTAGTATTTTTCTTGTTCATTAGTAGCATCCATGAATCCTCATTCCAAACTATTTTGTTTTGAAGTAACAAAAAAAGTCACGTCTTAGATGAAGTATCTAATTTTACTTTCTTCTAGATGAAACTAAATCACTGCTATTTTTATTGCTAATAATATGAATGCTACCATAATGCTTTACTGACAGCAGATTGTGGAACATACAGTTTACTATGGAACCAGAAGAACAGTTACATGTCTGTTCAGACTCTCAGTATTTGAAGTGCATGACCACAATCACAAGAATACTTAACTTCCAGAAAAGAAAACAAACATCTCTCTCATGACCCCTATTTCCTGACTTTTTATTCTGCAGAATGTGACATCATTCATGCTGGAAAATTACTTACCAACAGGGATAATTTTTTCAAACCTAAGTCTAAGAAGCAAGCTTTCCTTGGAAAGCTTCAATATTTTTTTTTTTTTGTGACAGATTAGAACAGTGGATATTTACCAGCATGCACACAGACAGAAAACAGGGTGGTTTCACCTCTGCTTTTCACCAGTTTTACTCCCCAGAATTTCATGATAACCATAAAATTTGGATTCCTTTTAGCAAGGAAAGTTCATCTTTTATATCCCTAGGCAAAAAATGCAAGTTAAGCAAACAGAAAACCACCACAAACTTACTCTCTAGTTCTTCTTTCTCAAAATTTGTATTGATAGTAGAGCTGATTTTGCCCATATCCACAACAGCTTCTTCATCATGACCCTGAAGAAACAGAACAAAAGTTTAAGTCAGAACTATACAGAACAAATTTTTACCTAAATTCCTAAATATGTTGTGAAATAGTGTGTCATCACTGAAAAGCTACCCATACAAATTTTCAAGAAAACATTAGTCCATATTGAAGGAAAAGAGAGTAAATCAACAGATAGGCTAAATACCACAAAATTTCCTCCTGCCATGATCCTGATTTCATCATATCAACAATCAGGACACACATTTCAAAAGGACAGTATTCTTTTAGTTTTTTAAACAGCAATCAATCTACTTCAATAAAATAATTGGTAAACTTGTAAGATACAGAAGTTAATACTGAGAGATCTCAGGATCTCAAGCTCTTCTCTTTAGGGGGAAATTCTTCTGTGAGATTTTCCAGCAAAAGAAAGAAGGTTTTTTGAACAAAGGGGTAGCGAAAAGTTTAGGTTATCCAGCCAAAGGTCTTTCCAACAGCTCTGGAGATATCAAAATAACTGCTTCATTCAAGTTTCAGCAGCCAGTTTATTCACCTAATTCATCTTTTTTTTTTTTTTTTTTAACCCACAAAGTTAAAAAGCAGCAGTTTCCAGCCGACCTTTTCAGCTTCCATTACTACTGAAACCACACCACTCATAACATGCAAAACTTGAAACAGATATAGGTTTATCTCTGAACATGTCCTCTAATCATAATTAACACATCACCAAAGCAGACCTACAAACTGCCTTTTGCTCAGTCTTGACAAAAGTGAAGTAACTGAGTAGAATTCTCAAGCCCATCTCAGACTTGACATCAAAACATTAAAGTTGCCTTTCTCCACATGTTTGCATTCCTTAGAATAAAGCCCACTTTTCACACCTCACAAATTACAGCCTCCTGATGGAGCTGGTTCTCCAAAAGGGTAATGTTTATACATCCAAATCAAGGGGCAAGGCGAACTGCTAAAGACCAGAAGTCAGGCCTAACCATCATGAAATCAGGAAAAAAGCACTTAAGAAATGGTGAAGACTTTTTATTGTTTGTTTATTTGGGGGGAGAGGGCAGCTGGCTGTTAGCATTTTTATATCAACTTGATGAGTTTTCCATTGGATCAGCTCACCAAAGTGACTTCTCCTGTGGCCATATGACAGCTAGATTCACAAGTTTATCTGTTTGATCACTACTTCTGGCAGCATTTACATTGATCTGATGCGTCTACATCAATCCACAGAGGACCTGTGATAATGGTTTCATGAGGGAAAAACAGAAGCCTAAATCAGGAGTCTTACAGGAACTGAGAACCCTAACAGTGTTGACATTCAACTAGACTTTGGCCTTAGAATTATGCAATTGCTTTATATATAGAACAAGTTTGTCACCTAACAGGAAAGTGGCAAGGATGAAAAAAACAACATACCTGTGTGCAACAGGTACAAACTAAAACATACTGTATCAACTCCCACTCAGAAAAAAAATATTTTTTGAACACAGAACTCCTTGATCTTAAAAAATATCTTTATTATAGTATATTGTGTGCACATACATTTAAAAATCTAAAGGATAGAAGATTAAAGAATATGAAGATGACGAGCACCACATGCGGGGAAAAATTCTGATGAGGTTTAAAAAAAGTTAGATGCAGCTAGACCACAAAAAACCAAAAGCAGCTGGCACTATGTACATAAGTAAAAAACATAAGAGAAAAGAGTAGCACATGGCAGAATAAATCTCTGAAAACTGAATACAAGTCAATTCTAAGATGTGTCTCTGAAAATAGGGTTTTCAAGTAACCTAACTTTGTCACTACGGCTGTACTGTACTGACAGTAGAGTTCTGCATGCAGGATAGAAAAATCAAAACCCTGTACAGTCCAAAGAGCTACACTCAAAAAATTGAGGTGATATCTGTTGGGCAAGACTGTGAAAATGTTCCAAGGACCTGTTAATAAAGAAGTGGTAGAAATTTTTTCAAGTGCCATGGTAATAAGATGGGAGGGGAGTATGGGGGAAAAAATACTGTAGTACACTCCTGTTCACAGTACCACATACATAAAGTATGCATGTTACCATAAAACTTCCAGTTAAGATGGAAACAGATGGAAGAATTATAAATCCTCTTAACTACCTTAAGTGTTTTTTATATGCGAGTAGAAAAAAAAAAAATTAGTAATAGGAAAACTGTTATCAAAACCTGTTCCAAAATTAGCTTAATGGTTACAGCCACAGACTGCTGAAAAATCCTGTACCTAAACACACCCATCCCCGGCAGTCCTTTTAGGACATTTGGAATCTTGACAAACACAGTTTTTGAGCAACAAAGGAAGAAAGAATTTTTCTCCACATGATACAAACAACTGCATACCAGTAGAAAACTACATACACACTGTGAAAAATACACACATAAGGAAAGATTTTTATCTCCCAATAACGTTTTGAAACTAGATTTGCTGTGTGCCCTATATCACATTATTAATTTTTATCACCCTTTGCTTTAGTAAGAGATTCTCTGCCAAACTCATACATACAGAAGCAGCCTTCAAAAACCACATCATGTGAAAGTAACATGTCTTTTAAGATTAGATTACAGGAAGGCATGCGTGCCCTTGCAAACCACTCTATCACTATCTCAAAGTACTCAACATATGCAAAGACTCTTCCAAGAATAAACCATTAACAACCACAAATATCATACATGATGGAAGCATATCATTTACAGCCTTTGTTCAGAAAAACACAAAGCATTATTTTAACATATCTGTTTTGTGATGCCAAGAGCAAATCCCAGTATGAGAGACTTTTGCCTTAGGTCAGGTAAAAAAATCAAAAATATTCAAATACATTATAAAGTGATTCCAAGCTACAACATTTCCTGGTTAAAAATAAAGTCTGTAGGGCATACATTTCCAGTAATTATAGATGATCTATCACATCAGTTGAAGGCACTGAAGGTAGGAAAAATTTTACAGTTGCCATTTTAGTTCTCTCGTCTACCTTCTGAACTTTTTACATAAACAAAGAACAGTGGGATTGTGGAAAACTTGTCCACTTCCCTTTTTTAGGCAGGGAGTGACTGGAGCTTACAGCATTCCTGGGCAGTTTACTATTCACTGCATGTGAAACTTTACATACGACAATCCCACAGATGCTCAAATACAGCCAATGTAGACAACCCAAAGTAAAATTCAAGACTAATTTAGAATATATATAACTTTCATTTTCACTCAAAAGACAGAACAATTGAGAAGGGGAAAAAAACCCAACATAAGCAGCAACCAAGGTGCTCTAGGGAGACATTAAGCTTTCACCTTTGGTTTGCACNCAGATTTCTGGATACTCATAAATATACTGCAGAAACAACCTCCAATAAAGCCTTCATATTCAGCTACAGGTGCCTACATACACTAGAATCTGTCTTCTCAGCCTTCTAACTCTCCTCAGCATGAAAAGGAAATCCCTTTTCAACTGCTATAGATCAGACAAGACTTTCAAATAGTTAGTGTTCCAGCAGACTCCCAGAGGTCTTGCCACCTCTGGTTTTCAAATGTCTTTTCTCAGTCCATGAGAAAAGAGTAATTCCCCCTTACAGAAAAACAAGCACCAGAAATTGTTAACACTACTTATTTACCTTCTCAAACATTTGTCATCACTTAGTACAGTACCCTTTTAGTATCTATACTAATGCTACATGTTTTTTAAAACTAGTATTGAACAAAGAGTCAATCCCAAATTACATGAACTTTTGTGGAAAGCACAGAATTAGGAAGAACCTGCAGCAGTATGTGGTAGCTGCAGTCTCAAGGACTAGCATGAATATGACGCATGGAGTATTAAATCCAAAGGCAAGTTTCCACTGTCATCTCTGCAAGCACTTCTCACCATGCAACTCACTTAACCTTGTGCAGTCACACACACACGGCAGATTTCAGACGGGCAAGCTGCCAAAGTGCATTACTGAATAACCACTTCCAAGACAGACAACTTGCTAGAAGCACATTTTTAAGGTACTTGAAATATAGTTCAATCAAATCATTCTGGTGATAGACAGTGATCATAAATGGCTGATACAGCTAACTGTAAACCTTTGAAATCTTGGAGCAATATAGTAACTGTGTTAAGAATATTTTGAGCTCAACATTTCAGACCATTACTTAGCTAAGTCAATGTTTATGTGCTCCATTTACATTTCCTCAGACCAAAGTTCTTCCCCAGCAGAATTGGGGAGTGACTTGCAGCACCAGAAGGGACTGCATTAGTGTTCATGGATGTAAGTAGGGCTTAAGAGAGGGCACAAAGAAAAAAAAACCTCAACATACATCACTCCCTATTGCCCCCCCTTCCCCCCAAATTACATTATGACTTTCATGCCACAAAGAACTTGCACTGCAGCCTTTATTACAGTAGGTGCAAATAACAGAAAAAATCAAAATAAAACCCCAACACAAAAACCAACGAACAAACACTAACCCCAGTTCAGGATGGGGAGGAAGGAGTGTACTCATATCAATTTTTTTCCTTTCTACATCTGTCCCTGACCAAGGGTTTAATACTTCTTATTTTAATAATATTCTAATACAACTGCCTACACCATCCCAGTGGTCCTACATACTGCATTGTGACTGTAACTGTATCCCCATCTCTCTGGCTTGAAGACAAAGCAAGCAGTTCTCCCCTTCTTTCCACGAGAACCCATGGATATATCTCTACTTTTGTAGGCACAAGAGATCCGGCAGACAGGATTTAGCTCTTAAGGCTGGAATGTGGCACCAACAAATCATTCCTCTCAAAACAGGAGCATACCCCGATTACAGACCCAGCTGGCAAACCTTTGTAGCACACTGCTGTAGATTTACCAAGATCAACAGCATTTAAGAACTTGTGCACAGTGCATTTTGCCTTTCACGCTTTGCTCTTCCTTCTTTTGCCACCAGTGAGCATATAGGAGCAGTTCAGCTGGATCAAAGCATCCATCAATGTGCTATCTGCAAGAGGACACAATGGGAGAGCCCACAGCAATACTGCAAACTGAACCAGTGTCAATGGTGGCTTCACCTTGGGAGGCATAGCCAAAGCAAGACACTTGTTTTATTATCAGCCCTCCTTGGTGAGATCTGCATTCAGGAGACAGATATGACAGCCATCAAAAAAAAGTTCCAGTGGAAAAAAAAAGCAAAAAAATTAATTAACATAAGATTGTTGATATTGCTCTGCTTCAAAAATTAAGGTTTGGCTATAAAAAGGAATTAAAACCTTCACTATCTCAAAGATAACCAAGGAGAAACTACAAAAGCTTGCTTGGCAAATGTATCCAGGTATGTGTCTGTACATCCATAAAATATTTTAAAACTGACCTTTTTCAAAAATAGGTCAACTCACTTGTTTTGTTACATCAGTATAGAAATATATTGTTCAAGGTAGTTTAGAACCCACAGGGTAATTTATTCATTTTCACAGCCACATTTCCCAAGTGGTCTGTTTCAGAAATCTGCCTTTCTGTTCTAAGCAGACATAATACTCCATATAATCAGGAAATAAAATACATCTCCAATTTACAGAATACAACCCCCTCTCTATCCATTCAACCTCCCAGAGCTGCAAGTTAATAAGAACTAATACTTCAGGGAGAAAAAATGGACAAGACCAATGTTGTAGACTCACAGAATTAGGAGATTAGGTCTACCAGGGACAGCATCCCTGGAAGGGATAAGGAAAGAAACCAGAAAAACAGTGTATTTGTTAAGGCCATCTCTGTACACTGTATGCAGAATTGAATGACCATCACTTTACTTCAGGCAAGCATCAGGTCTACCCCACAGGTCCTCCCACTGCTACCCACACACATGGGTAAATAAGGAAGGGCTTGTTGACATGGTTTACCTGCAGGAACAACAGCAGCACTTGATAAGTTCTAAATATATTGTTTTACTTCTCTTTCAGACTGATTCTGCTTTTAAACCAGAGGTAAGATGAGCCCATAGTGGGCAGGAGGGCAGTCATCTCTAGTTGGCTGCCTTCTTGAAGGACAACCAGGATACAAAAAAAAAAAAAAAATCAGAGTTCTTTCTAAATAACAGTAACTGAAGGTTATTAGGCAATCTATCAAACTGTTCAGCTTTAGTTGAACTGCACAAGTGGTCGTATAGATGCATTTGAAGTAAGTTCTTTGGGCAGAGTCTCTATGCAGCAATACTGTTATCGTCAGAAGCTGCCAGAGTGATGAAACACTACCAGTTCTAAATCAAGCACATCAAGCTAACAACCAAGGAAAAATGCACCAAATATAAATGGGCCCTGTCTCATTTTGTCATAGTACAATTTTTAGCTGGCCTTCCCCTCTAAATATATACAGATGAGAGCACAATTAATAATAATTCACAAACAGAACACTTGCCAAATTTAAAATAGGAAGCATACTGTTGGTGGGTTCCCCCTTAGCTGTATTTTCTATGCTCTCCTTTGCACAGGAACACCTGCTTTCCAGAGTTTTTCTCCCCTACTATCTCAGCAGAGGGTATTGCTCAGGCACTACAGGAATGACTCTAGTCCAGCTCAGTGGCTTTGGTGTCACCAGACATCTTCCCTTTTTCTGTGAATTTTACCTGTGCTTATACAATTCCTATTTTACACAACAAACTTCACATGTAAATGACAGCCCCTCCTAATCAAAGCTACACTCAGAGCCTCGCAGGAAGGTGTGACACTCAGATTTATTTCAGTAAGACCGTAACTATAACGAAGAGGTTAGGGATACTTACACGTTTTTCTAGCCTACTAATCCTCTAATTAACTGCTCAGCTTAACTTACTAAATACATCTGACCAATCTGCTTCTAGAAGACTTACAATAAACACAGCAGCTCTACAAACCTTGTTTTGACAAGTATGTCCAAAAGATATCAACAGACTTCAGTCAGACTCTCCAGAAGTTTCATTGTACTTTTAATTTTCCAAAACTGTATGTGGAGGGCAACTAAAGATGTGTATGTGTGCTACATACACACCACAAAACCCAAGGCCTTCCAGGGGAGGGAGAAAAAAAACAAAA
>WEIU01022699.1:163850-186974 GCA_013389925.1 Aegithalos caudatus | reverse complement strand
AAGAAATAATTATGAGACAGCATGACAACATTTCTAAATGAGGGTTTATTTTGGAGTGGGTGAGGGTGGCCCAGGCCATGGGGGGAGTCAGGGGGGAAGCAAGGTGCTAGGGGATTAAGATGAAGGGGGCAAGTTATAAGTAAAGTTCATATGTCAAACACCTCTACAGACAGTTTTGTTCAGCTTATCAAAGGGGAAGCTAATAACTGATATTAAGAAAACTATCTAGGAGTTTCTAGTTACAAAGAAATTAAATATAGGGTATTCCTCTAAAGAAACATTATTGCCTTAGCAAGGGAACACAGAAACCTTTGTCAGCAGTGGCTCATCATTTAATGAATTAAAAACAAAATCCGTAAGTCTTACTGCCTACTGGTATTTTTCAGAATACAATTTCTATATAATACCTGGTTCCCACGACATACATCCTCACAGCACGCTTCAGCTTGCCTCAGCACGAACTGGGTTTTCCCAAAAAAAAGAAAAGAAAAAAAAGGAAGAAAAATATAGATATATTCTGTACAGATATTCTCTGGTGTATTGTCCCAGTAGTGGAGTCTTGGGTTTCTCAGCACATTGCAGGACAGCTGTCAGGAGCCACCAGGATGCTGAGAGCAAACATGAGGCAGATCCCTAGTTTAAGCCCTCCTGACATTACACAACTGCATATCATTTGGACAGCTGAATATTTATTCTCTAGAGATCCCGCTGCAGTTTATAACCTGAATCCTCATTAACAGCAAGATTACTATGTTCTCTAGTGTACTATGTACTACTTGATTAATCACACCACATTCTGATATGAATACATGGATGATGTAGAAAAACAAAGATGTGTGTAAAGTTTTCCAGGACATGTTCCAGGACTCAAAACCATCCCTCAGTATAGATGGATGAAATTCACCATGTTCCAACAGAACCCCACCAGGATCTTACAGCAGCATGTATGAGCATGTGGTCAGCATGCAAATGTCACTGAGCAAGGCTAGGGAGGGTTGGGTGATTGGATTTGTTGGGGATTTGTTGGGGTTTTCAGGAGGTTGGATTTTTAACTTCCAAGAGTTTGGGGGTATTTTTTGTTGTTATCTTTAGGGGGGTGGGGAAGGGATAGTAGGGAGACAGAGGAATTCAAAGCTGCTCCCTTTACAAATGTAACATACTGCCTTTAGCCAAATTCGTCTCCAGGCATTTTAGCAGCATTTTTGAGAAAGACTCTAGTTTTTCTTTATCTTAAAATAGTCTTAGATCACTGTGCAAGTTTACAAGAACTATAGACCAGGGCTGTTTTAACACTATTAAGACCACCTAAGCAAGGCCAAATGTTTAATTGCTCTACAAACACTTGTACAAATATTCTAAATTATGAAGTCGTTTGGGCTGGAAGGGGACCTTGAAAATCATCAGGTCCAATCTCCCTGCCGTGGGAAGAACACCATTCTCAGAGTTGCTCAGAGCTCCAACCTGGCCTTGAACATTTCCAGGGACGGGGTATCTACAACTTCTCTGGGAACCCTATTCCAGTACCTCACCACTCTCACAGTAAAGAGTTTCCCCACACATCTAATTTAAACTTACTCTCTTTTAATTTGATCCTATTTCCCCCTTGCCCTGTCACTATATCCTGTCATAAATAGCCTTGTCTCATCTTTCCTGTAGGCTCCTTTCAGGTACTGGAAGGGCACAGTAGGACCAAAGCCTTCCTTTTTCCAGGCTGAATAATCCAAAGTCTTTCAGCCTTTCCTCATAGATGTGCTCCATCCCTCTGATCAACTTGGTGGCCCTCCCCTGGATTCACTCCAACAGGTCAATGTCCAAATATTAAACACTTACCCTCTAGATTAATTCCCTAGAATAGATGGCATTGTTGTGAACAGGTGATGAGTCCAGATATGAAGCAGCATAATACAACAGATAATTTTATCTTGTTTTTATTGACATTATTTCAAGAGCTTGCACAAGGTCTTTCCCTGACAGAAGATCCTCAGGAGGTAAATAGCAAAAGAAAAAAAAAGAAAAAAAAAATTAAAAAGTCAAACCATCCAATCACTGAGTTAGGACAAATTGCTCTAATACCAACCAACCCAAACTACATGCAAACAGAACAGCTCCTTGACAAGACCATCAGCCAGCAGCAGCTAATAACTAAAAGAATTCTTTACATGAATGATGCAATTTTTGAATGACTATTCACCTATATGTCATCCTACAGAAAAGCAGAAGTCTGAATCTTACCAATTCACATGAATTCAAGACTTAATTCTTCACCTTCAAGCTTTTCCCTGTGTCTCAAATTCTATATTCATATAACTGCATCCCAGTCAAATCAAGTATCTGTATAATAACTTACTGACAACACATATTTACTCTTACAGTGAACAAAAATTACTACCTACAAATCAAAACTCAGTAAGTTATAGCAGGAGGGTAAGGCAATGTTTCCAGTATCTATAGGTAACTGATATAGGGGGAGGAATCAGAACTCTGCTGGCCCATTCCCTTTTAATAAGAAGGCAGGTGGAATGGAAGTACCGTCTGCTCATGCAATTTGAAGCACAGCAGCATTTCATCATAATTTTTTTAGCTAAGTGCTGTAATATACAGGATTCAGGTGCTGTCATCTGCAAATTATTTTAATGAAATAATTAAAGGAAAAAAAAATCGAAAAACCAAACACAAGACAAAACCCAACAAAATAAGAAGTCCACAAAGTCACACCTCCAAAGATATGCTAAAGAACTTTTAAGATATTTGCAATCCTTGTAGCCAGTCAAAAATCCTTGTAGTCTTGAATGCCAGCCAGAAGATAACCACTGTTACACAAACTGAATATTAACCAGCCACCAGTCTACTAGCAAGCCTCTACCACAACAAATTCACAGCTACCAAAAAAAGTAAGTTTTAGCAATCCACATGTTTTAATAAGGCAGACAATATCAGAAAGCTGCAATTCCTGTTTTGTGCTAGTGCTGGCCATAATGTGAACCCACAACATACCAGATCTGGGAAGTGATCCAGCAATCAAATTGCACTGATGGTATTTTGCCACTTCAATTCAGATGGCACTCAGTACCAGTGAGACACAGGCAGGGGAGACTGCTGAGCCCCGAGGAGGTAGAGCAGGATCATAGGGCAACTCTTGCAAAGTCTGACTCTGAATATAGCGGAGCCACACACTCCCACTGTTGTAGCTTCACATCTCAGCTTGGACAAATGGTGAGGTACCAGTCACATCACCTTCCACTCTTCTCATAATATTTTGACAATGAAATATCTTTGCCTTACATTGGATCTGATGCTTCCCTGCACTTCTGTCCCCTTTGCCTTTCCTCACTCTCACAAGCACCAGGCTCTTTCCCTGCCCTTGCACACACAGACAAGATACCTTCCAGACTAAGGGACACCCTGAAGCTGAGGGGGCACATCAGCCACAGCCACATGCACACAAACAGGAAACATCCCAGAAGAGCTGGTAATTCAACATCACAGGATGAACTTTGACAAGCATTGCTCTGGTTACCTCTGAAAAGTAGGCATGACACACTGTCAATTGAAAAGAAACCAAAAATTCTGTGCTACTGTCAATTTGGAAACAGTACACACTTTTAGGTGAACAGAAAAGGTTCAACTACATGAAAAATGAAGCCAGACTGGTCGCAATCACTGGTATTGTGCACTCAGGCTACTACAAAGTGCTGGGCAAGGAGAAGCTGCCCAAGCAACTCCCAACTGTGAAAGCAAAGTTCTTCAGTAGAAGCGCAGAGGGGAAAAATCAAAGAAGTTGGTGGTGTTTGTAGAATACAAGTTTTCGGTTTATTCAATTTTTTCTAATAAAGACAATGTGTAAAATGAGCCAAAAAATAAAAAATCACCAGCATTGGTGGTTCAGTGGTAGAACTCTCACCTGCCTCACAGGAGGCCAAGGTTTGATTCCCAGCCAGTGCAGTCAGTATTTTCAGGGAGGTGATTCCATGACTCTGCTCCAGTGAGACCCCATCTGGTTCCCAGCACAGGAAGGACATGGGCTTGCTGGAGAAAGTCCAGAGGAGAGACACCAAGATAATTAGAGGGATGGAACAGTTTTCTCTGGAGGAAAGGGTGAGAGAAAGTCTCTTGCAATTCAAAAGGTAAGAGAGTAGACTCGCATTAGATATCAGGAAGAAATTCTTTAGCATTGGGTGGTGAGACACTGGAACAAGTTGCCCAGTGAAGTTGTGGCTGAAAGTGTTTAAGGCCAGGTTGGATGGAGCTCTGAGCAACCTGGTCTAGTTGAAGGTGTCCCTTTCCACACTGAAAGACTGTACCTTCCAACCCAGATCATTTTTTGATTCAATGATTCTGATTATAGAATGAACATGTAACTCAGTTAACATTCATTTCAGAAAACTAAAACTGACAAGTCTTTTCTGAACTTGCAGGCTGGTTTTTAAGGTTTTGTTTGAGTTTTTCAGTGGCTTCAGAAGTTGAATCAGCAACTGAGAAAGGAGAAAGGAGAAAGGATGTAGTGGGAATGACATTTTTCCCTTTCAGAAATCAGGAACTAGTTAGTCCAGCTCACCCTTACCATGAAGCCATATTTTAAGACACATTCCTTCTTGCCAAAATTTCTTCAATTTTCCCCTTGCATTTCTAAAGCAAAACTGTCTTAGAAAAAGTCAAAAAAGTCTTAGAAAAGCCTTAAATAAAGACATTGCTAGACAAAAACTGTCAGAACTTGAAATTTCTAGGAGTCATTCCAAGGTCCTTCAGAAGGGCCCCTGAAGGGACATGTAGAAGGAGATCCACTTCTGTGTTTTATTTGTCTTGCCTAATATCTTGTAAAGCTATACAAACGAGTTCTTTTAGTTTCTGTTTTAAAAAAGGAAGCAGATGATTTTCTGATGTATTAAGGGTATTGCTTTCACTATGTCCAACTAGCAGGTTTTGAGATAAGTCAGTTTAGAAGGTGTTGATTCTATACAACTGACTCATGCCTGACACTGTACACAGTGCTTATTTTACAGGAAAGATCAGCTGATAAAATGCAAAGGGAAACCAAGATAGAGATCTAAAATTAGCCAAAAAAAGCACCTACCTCTTTTGTACCCACTTCATTCTTTGTCTTGAGGACAACTATTGATACTATTATAAATATATAAATATTGATACTGTTAGTATTTAATTAGTTTTTGTTTTGTGAATAACCATATAAAAGCCAATCTACAACACAGTACTTCTAAGAAATATAGACATTTCTTTTGCAAAGAGAAAAAAAAATGCTGTAGGACTCTTACTATAAATTTCAGACTTGAGGGACTACTTAATAAGAAAAGGTGATGGTGTCCAACACACGGCAGGCAGATCAGATGCTCTTCATTTGCTTAACACTTAGAATTCTCTACTTCAGAGAGCATTAGCATGGCTTGCATGGGAGTTCTAACCAGCCAAGAACTATTAAACAGGATGCTTTCTGAAAATGCATTTTTCATTATTTTAAAACAAAAAACAGAAGCTACCCTCTTTCTAATAAAGCCATAGACCACATTTTCGTGCACCTTAATCTGTACACTACCATCCAGTAGCCATGTTCAAGGAAAGACAATTTTTATGAGACAATAATTTTAAGCCAAATCGAAGCATGTACAACAAAGATCTTCAACAGGCTTTTGGCTTTCACATTTGCCTTCTGGAAGACAGACAATTATCTAGCCTTGCATAAAGTCTACCCATAAAAATTCTATTGCCAAGGTTTCCTTGCCAGGCAAATTTGAACATGTAGAGTAAACTTACACCAGCCATGCTCCTTGCGACACAATCATAGCAGTTCTGACCAGCCCTAGAACTCTAAAGCTGGCATCAATAAATCAGAGTCATTGCCCTAGACACAAAGTCTCCTCCTGCACTCTCTGCCTGAACTCAAAACAGCTTTAAGATGTCCTTACAAACATAATTGATACCATTAACAGATAAAAAAAATAAAATACCAAGCCAAATGCACAGTAAACCAAACATTAAGACAAATACATAAAAGACAATCTAGACTGGAGATCTAAGCAAAAGACCTTCTAGAAATATGAATCAAAAATGCTACACCCAGTAGCTATAAGAACTTAATCTTAACATTTTAAATTCAGGATTTCACAGCTAGCAAGGAATTTTTAAATGCTGAAAAGAATGCAAGAGTTATTCTAGTCAATGGCAATTGTATCTGGCAACCAAATGAATTTTCTACACATATCAGATGAGAAAAAGAGAAAGTAAAGAAAATTGCATTGTGTTTCTCATTATTTAGAAAGCAAGCCTCCAGAACAAGTATTTCTTTCCAATACTATCAAATTAGTAGAGAAGCTACCTACACAAAATCCAGTATTACCTTTTACTGTGGCATATAAAATATGAACAACACAGTTTAAAGCCCTGGGGATGTGTTAGGATATCAAATAAATTTCTGCAATCAGATATCTTAATTACATACGCATTTATACAACTTTAAATGTTCAACTGGGTTTTTCTGGGAGGTAAGAACATCTTTACATGGTGGCTTTTGGTATTCAAAAGCACACAGATTTCATCATTCCATAATTCCAAAAGACTGTTCCACCTCAAACTGATACAGAAGAGAATTTGAAAAAATAAATGAGATACATGAGAAACAACAATTAAGAGCAGCTTTATTGAAACTTTCTCACCTACTCCCAAAGTAACATGTAAAGAAATACATTTTAAATAGGAAAAATTTGAACATACTTGTCCTCTAGGAACTGCCCCTGTTTCTAAGGATTAAGTTCCTTTTCCCAGTGTTACTTCTCCTAAGTCTGGGCACACACAAAGAAATCAACCTATCCACCAAATCATTTGGATTTATTCTCACATTTCTTCACAGGACTGACTCTACAGAAGAAAATCAACTGCCTGTAAACCAGGTTGGAAAAGTATCACCAACAGCAAGAAACTTCCCTTGTACAAAACAATCAGAATCAAACTGGCTTCCAGTGCACTCTAACCTTAACCAAATGAGATTGTATCTGAATGACAATAAGACATTCAACTTTGGCAGAAAATTGTACCTTTTTATTGACATTTGAATACACATTGATATTTGGGGCAGCACAACATCATAGCTTTTGGTTATCTTAACATCAATTTCAGAGCTTCTGTCTGAGATGTATTTCATTTAAATAGAGGTAATAATTTCATATATTATTTTAACAACCTTTTTACAGACTTAAAAACTGACAGGTCCAAAAGGACCTGTCTTCAATTTAAAACACTCTTATGGTTCGTTATCAAAACCAACAGTAGCAGAGGCATTGTTTTATGGGATTTTGGTGGGGTTTAGTGGTTTTTTCAAAGCATTTAAAGCAAAATTATTCAAGCACAATGAGACAAATAAATGGCTATTTTAAAATATTTATAACCAGGCCAACTGTCTACTGAAAGCTTTTTATGCTGTCCGAGGTCCCTGGACACTGACAGGAACTCAAAGAAAGGGTAAGATGCCCTTTTCTCTCTGGGACAGAACAACTGTGCCAAAAGGAAGCTCTCCCATTAAAGGGAAACTGAACTGTAGTTCCATTTTGAATCACAACATTCATACCAGGACACTAGGGGGAACCTGAAAGCATTGCACTTCAAAAATCTCACACACTCTGATCCTGCCATTAATGCTAAATTTTCATTCAGAAAAGTGATTTAGGTATACAAGGGAAGAGAACTCTTTGCAGACAACTGAGGTCATAATGCCTGAACATGTGAAATGTTGTCATACATTGGGGGAAAAAAATGGCATTCTAACAGCCTCAGAAAGGAAGTTGTTGTACAGTAGTACAGATAACATCCATCATTCTCTCCATTCTTGTAGTTGTTCCAGTCTTCTTTATTGAAGAAAATTATGAAGCAGCATACTCAAATACCAAGAAAATTATGTTAAACAAATTGCAGTTGAAAAGCTGCAATGTTTCTTTACCCTTCCTGTTTCGGAAATGAAACAAAGCAGCCTGAAGAAAAATTAGCTCTACGTTTTTGAAGCTTGTTTCCACTTTTGACTCATTCCATAATGGATGTAACTTTTTGATTTTTGGTAACACATGACAAAATTTTATTAGCAACTTACACACATTCATTAACATGCCTGCTCTCCTAAACAGAATCATCCTGGGCACATTGCACAACAGGGAACTACACCACAATTCAGACTTTTGGAACCACTGTGTCAGCAGGTTTCACTTCTACTCTGGGTATTAATTTGAATATGCATGATAACCCCACATTTCTAAAAGTCCTTTTAGAAGCATTAGGAGACAAAATAGGCACGCAGTTTTGAGAGATGTCATCAGCCACATTCACAGCCTCAAACTTTATAAAGAGGATGGAGGAAGAGGGTGATGGAAGAACATTCACAAAGGATTTCCTTAAATTACCCATTTCATTTTTCTTTAAATAATTTTCTTACCTCTATGTACTTATCAATACTTTAAAGCAGTACTACATTCCATAACTGAGCTTTTCCAAAAACTCCCTATTCTTTCAGTTAACCATTCATGTATTTTCCAGGTGTTGCAAACTAACTTGAATCTTTTTCACTAAAGTTACCAATAGAACTGTCAATGCATATTAAAAAAGCACAGACATTTACAGTTGGACTCGAAGATCTTGAAGGTCTTTTCCAACCTAAATGAGTCTATGATTTCTATGATTCTAAAGGAGAGACATCAGTGCTTACACTGCTGAAGTGGAACATCCTTAATATTTTGCATTAATTCTGAAGCATCAACTGAAACACAATCTTATTAAGGCTAACCTCTTCACCAAGGTTTTACAAACAAACAGCAATAGTGTCACAACACACACACAAAAAAAAATCCTCTGCTTAAGTTGCTTTTATTGGAAATTTGTGAAACCACAGAGGAATATTTTAGCTATTGCAAATTAGGAAGCCACTGAAGAGGCCATTCAAAAAAGGATATTACTAATACATCCTCTAAGAAGGCATGAACATAACTCACCCACACTACACTGTCTTGACAATCAGGCACCACTTCTTTGCAAAGTGAGCAGGCCTTGAATCACAGGCATTCTCTATTACAAAAATGGAGATACACACAATTAAAGTCACCAGTAAGTTTAAAACCAGAAACCTCACTTAGCTCTCAGCTGCCAAGGAAGACAAATTGCTCAATCCTCAGCTCCTCTGTTGTGCTTTAGGTGTACACTATAGCACCTTCTAGAATGAAAAGAAGACTTGGTTGCTCTCAGGTGAGGGTCTTAGAATACCATGACAGGACCATATCCAATTATCCAGTTTAAACCAAGTAATTCCAGCTGTCTCATTATATCTAGTCTCTGAACAACTTCGCTATCAACCACTGCTCTCATTAATAGGACTTCTGTCAAACTTCCTGATCAACTGCACCAAGAGCTCTGCCTCTTTTACATGGGCTCATTTAGACTCCTGTTGCTTCACTGCTAACCAACAGTTTTCAGGTTTGGATTTTCTATGATGTAGATTGATATAGGATTACTGACCTTTTATCATATAGAATATAAAGTGCGTAACTTGTTTTGAAACTTTTTGTCCCCACTGGTAGTGTAAAATTAGGAGATCACTGCTCATGACTGTCCCAGAGCATGAGTACCATGTATATCAAAGGAAAAACAGGATTATACTTATAGGTTCTTCAATTTCTGGTACTTCTAACAAAGCTGCCTTCGCAGAGCCTAAAGGGTTTAGAAACACTTTCTTCAGTAATATGAACAGCACACGACAGAGAGAACCAACAAAAGACTATAGTCACATACAGGGCATGTTTACATTTCAGCTTTTATTACTATCTGCCTAGAATTAATACACTGGAAAGCTGCTGTGGGTCTCTGCCTAGAACACACTTCACTTGGAGCTTAGCAACTCGTGCCAAAGTTGAGCGACAGTAGCACAGTAATACGAGGAAGGGCAATGTTATGCTACTTAAAAGGAAGTCAGTTTTCAGTTATACATGAAGCAGTATACTAAAGAGAAATACTGCTGAATTGCAAAAGTCTCCTCACTTTAACCGAGAAGCACTGGTGTACAGCCACCAAGAAATCCTCTCCCCATATTCCAGTGTAAGTCACTGTCAATCTTGCAGGTATGTGGAGTAAGCACATTAATTTTTTCAGTCACAAAGCACATTTTTTATAGAAAACATCCTGTGGGAATCGTTCAACATCACAGACACTGCTCACACAGAACAGGGCACTCAGTGACAATCTAGTTCCTTTGAGGCCCTCTGTCAACACAGAATCAATTAAGTTGGAAAAAGCCTCCAAGATTATAGAGACCAACCTTTGACCAATCATAAACAGATGAGGTTAATGATAGAAGTCAGGCAAACCTCACTCTAACAATGAAAAACACTGGATACCAAATAATAAACCACAATAAAGGGGGAAAGGGAAAACATACAGACTTGTCAAAATACCTAAAATTTGTCTCTCCTGCTTGCTGTTACACATAAATTTTCCATGGAATTCTCAAGAATTACCTTGACCACAGAACCTATAGAAGGACACCACCAAGCCCTGATTTGCCCCATTTCACCTCTCACAATAAGCACTTTCTTGATCATTACCTTATCTTAATGATTCCTATGTAAGCAAGAAGACATTGAAAGCAGTTCCCAGATTATTCTCCTGTTTTCTATCTGACACTTGACTGCAGGAATACTACTGGACTTAAAAATGTTTATTAAGGATCTGTTAGTGACGTGTTAGATTTGTACTAAAGTATTTTGATGTAGAGCTCTACAGGAGACAAGTTCTCCAAATAAAGGTCATGTCCATTCTTTTCCATAAGAATACATAACTTCTTCCATTTAAATTTAGTACACCTTAAAGATAAATACATATACACACAATCTGTTCACCAACAAAGAGCCATTGTTCAGCTTTCATTAAGTTGTACAGCATATTGTATACATTCATGGTACTTGGATTTTTTTAGCAACCCTCAAGACAGGAAGGAAATTTTTTTCTATCTTCACCCAAGAGCCTGTTTTATACCATAGTACAACTGAAGTTGGAAATAGGTTCTCCATATCATGAAGTGGCCATAATACATAAAACTATTTACAGTCTTACTTACAATTGATTATCCGAGCTTGACTGTATCAGTAACACAAGCCATAAGCGAACATGCCATCTTGGAAGTATGTATTTCTTTACTTTTCACTAGGAAATCAAGCATGTGGTACACTTATATTTTATTTCCAGAAACAAGCATGCATACAAATACACATTCTCTTTCTGTCACTTCCAAAAGTACTCAGCTCCCCAGCCACAGCCCCCTTGGGGTTCTCAACAGCTTCCACAGCACTTGATAGCTGTATTGGCACTGCCCATGCCTATCCCCAGCTCTTGCTACCTCTGCAGTCTCTAAAACAGAGCTCTGCCTGGAAATACTGCCACCATCCTCTAGAAGCCATTTCTGAGAACAGTTACATATTTTCCTGGGTCCCTGGTGCTTTCAGTGCCACCAAATTTGTCTTCTGGCTACAACCTCCCACAGCACCTGGAAGTGGGCACTTACTTTGAGTGACTTTACTCAAAATAGGCACCAGTGGCAATTTTAACTCAAGAGCATTCTGCAGCAATCTCTTAGGGCGACAAGACTACAACTTTGAAAAAAAAGCTGTTGGAAAGTTATCAAAACAATAGCCATCAAGCATTACATGTTTTTTCCAAGAACAGCCAAACACAAAATATGCCTTTTTTTCAGAAAGCTGAAGTTCATTATTTGTTAATACATCAACCCCCAACATAGTTTTCAAAGTGAGACCTGCTCTTCCACCTCTCTGCCAGAGAAACCCAGCTATAGAGTTGATACATGTGGACTAGGAAGTAGGCCTGGTTTGAAGATTGCTGTTCTTACATGCAAACGCTCACCTTTACATTGCCTCCAGGATCCCAGTTTATAATCACCAGGCACAAAGCCTGGGCTACCATAAATGCAAATACAATAAATATTCAGTCAAACAACAAATCACTAAATGTGACAGAAAGAAATTAATTATCTTACTTAACAAAGCAGCATATTCCAAGCTATTTCTGCATTAGGACTAGCTAAAATCACATATCCCAAACGGCTCACAGGAAGTTGGCCCTGTTGCCAATGAGAAAAGCACATTGAACTTTCTTGTTTGCCTGGCTTTTCAAAACCTCCTGTCAATGCAAAGCACAGAATACAAGTAGTAGGTATATTCTTTGACCTTGAGCATATCAAATTTCCTCAGAACCCTATTTATATTTTGCCCTTCATTTATATCTTTATAGCAAAGGCAACTTACTCATGTTGAAGAATTAAAGCCTCAGACTAACATTATTTGGCTTCACTCAACAGAATGTGGCCATCTTCTCCCTGAACTATAAGCCAACAGCCTACCAAGTCCATCTGCACTATGCAGAAGTTATAAAGAATTGGAATTTGTTTTTGTCCATAAATGGACTAACTTAAGTACATTTAATCACATCAAACAAAATGTTTGACAAATAAGATTTCCTATCATGTCAAAATAATTTGGTGGACAGCTGTTCCTCAAAAAAAAATAAAGTTAGCATATTACCCCTATTTAATTTTTCCACTTTCCTGGTGATCAGATTTTTTTAACCTTTTTTTTGCTCTAAAGGCTCAAATCTATAATTTTACTTAGTTTAAAAATAAATCTTCATTCCACTGACTTTCAGGAAAAATACTCTCAACTTCTCAATAAACTGATCTTCTTCAGCTGAAGCTCTACATAAAGCATGTGTGTATAAAAACAAGGCCCAAAAATATTTATTCTTACAACATAGAAACATGTACATTTACATATTTCAGTAAAAGCAGTCAAAGTTGATCTAGTAAAATACACTACACAATATGCTGATAAAAGCCCTCTGGTTATGTTTCTAAAAACATATAAAGCAATAGCAAGCATTTCATATAGCAACAGCAGTTAAGGCAGGTGGCAACACTGATGCCAACAAGCAAAAGAAAAGGTTATTCTTGTTCTGACTGACATGTATCAGCAGTTTGAAAAACTCAAGGATTCCCACAAAAATCAGTTAGACTAGTTTTAATCAAATTGCAATCTAAAATTTAAGCTGGTAAACTTAATTTATAAGATGAATTATTGTCTATCTGCAATTTAACCCAATATTAATTTTAATTGTATCTGCTTTATTAATTTCTTTTTTGATATCTCTCAATTGCACGCAAGCACACCGAAGTTAATAAAAATAAAAAAAAACAAGCTGAAAAAGGAAAGGATCCCTGCTACTCTTGGGTTTTATCACTTCCTTAAATGAGTCATAACAATCATCAGATGTTATCTGTTTGTTTTTATATAAACAGTTTTAAAATTCATGGCTGGTAGGGTGTAGTCATTTGACAAACAAAATGAAGAATTTACCACTAACAGGAACACCAACTGTGGATATTCAGTAAGAAGTTTCTCATTTCCTTTTTCGTACACAAAGTCTGTCTGGAAATATGTTTGACATGTTAAAGAAATGCATGTGCTAACATAATAGTATATCCTCAAAACAGTGCTATATAAGCCAAAGGAAAAAAAAAAATCCAAAAATCAGTAGCCTAAAACAAGCAGTAAGTTTAAACACAATCTTTTCAATAGCTTTTTTTTCTTTAATAGAAACAAAGAAGCAATAAATCTGGCAGTAGTCTAAATAATCCTACCTTGTTGCTTAGAAAGCTAAATAAAGAGTCTGTAATCAGTCCTTTGACTTCAGGATTTAGTCAGAGAACGCACAGCATACCTTCTTTTAAACATTCTTTCTGGTGAGCAACTAAAAAAGATCTTCTAGTTTTGCACTTGCCCTTGCAAGCACCAGCAGCACTTTTCAGTTAAAATCCCTCTATAAAGGAGGCAGAGATGAAGAAAGTCCTAGAACGTAGACTGAAGCCACAGTGTTTCTACCTATAACAAACTAATTTTACAGATATCACAAACAAACAAACAAAAAGTAGGTTTTTAAAAAACTGAAGCATCTCCAATATGGTAGAACTGTCTCTGTTCTACATAATGAGGTATTTATCAAATGCTGTTAAATACTTCCAGGTAAGGGAAAGAGATACCTATTATTACAGGCATATGATCTGGAAAATATGAACACGAAAATCTGTTGTGTTTGGTCCCTCCAGGCTGAGAAGCCTCGAAGTAGTGCAACATCGGCCAACACAACAGCACCCACTAACTAAAAACTTTACTGATTATTGTTACTGAATATTTGCCTTGAAAAATAGCAGTCACTACAAGTTTACAGTACTGAAGTTAAGTACTGACATGACGTGCCCATGAAAAACCAGCTGCAGGTAGACCAAAGCATTCACACAAATGTATGTGTTTTAAATCTATACTGTGAACAGAACTGGATGGTAGTGTAATAGTTTCACAACATAAACCTGGGTGCAGCACATCAATGTACCAGGGCTCAGCCAACAGATGCCACAGCAGTTCACAGCCAAAGCTACAAAGGGACCCGAAACACCTTCCAAGTTTGTGCAATGTTACAAGGCGTCTCCAACACCAGCCAAAAGAACATGTACATCAGAGATCCCAGTTCCAAGAACTGCACAAGGAGGATGTCACCACCCAGATGCTGGCCTGCAGGAAGCCCCTGCTGCTCCTCCCTGGCTCACTGCTGTCAATCACAGTGGCCTCCCTCACCCTATGGGAAGTGTGCTATCTTCCAGGTGCTGAGCAGGCCAGGTGAAAGAGACATGGCACAATAGGGAAGATAAAACAAGCAGGAGGTCCTGGGAGGTCTGCTGTTTACTGAACAACATTTTGGAAAAACTGAGGCTCACCCAATCTTCAAATGACTGGACTTTCCTACTTATCCATACGGACACCAGTGACACTTCCAAAATACAGCTACTGACCAAATCAACACTAACTACTGAGCACTGTGGGCAAGGAAGCCCAAGCAGTGCTTCTCAGTCTCTCCAGTGAGAAGCAAAAGGCTTAGGGCAGATTACATGCATCCAGAGGGTCAGTATGAGTTATGCTATGACCACAGAAACCTCTTCCTGGAAGAAGGATCCATCTGACAAAGTGTGGTGAGAGTATAACTGTCACCAGGCACAATAAGTCTGTGAGTATGGCTTTAAACCAGGCATGGTGGAAAAAGATTGTCACACTGAGAAGTGAAGATGTGGGATCAGGAGGGTCATACACACTTCACTTTTGGAAGTGGCCTGTCTGTGAACCCATCTCAAGTGCTTCTACACAGCATGAGAAGTAACAGGGCTTAGTCCATGCACCATTGCTGAGCTATGACCTCATGGGAATTAGAGTGATCGTGGGACAGCTCACATGGCTGAGGTGCTACAATGGCAGGTCAGAGGCTCTATAGGCAAAACAGCCTGGAAAGATAAGGAAGATGGGTTTCAATCTGTGCAAAGGGATGGCAGGAACACACCCTGCTTTGCTATGAATGACTGACAAGGCACTGAAGACTCTATAGGTAAGGATCAGAGAACAGTCCAACATGGGCAACTTTGTACTAGGTGCCTGCTACAGACCGCCTGATTAAGAAGTGCCTGTAGAAAAAGCCTTCATTTAAAAGCTGAAGGAAACTTCATGATTGCAGATACTTCAGGGCCTAAAATGACTAGTATCTGCTGGTAGGGTATAGCCAAACACAAGCACTCTGGGAATTTTCTTGAACTTGTTGAAAATTACTTCTTGGTCCAAGTCATCAATGACCCAACTATTGAACATACTCTGCTGGACCTGTTGCTCACAGACAAGGAAGAAGCAGATGGAGATGAAAGCATGGAGTTTGAAGTCCTGAGAGAGGGAGAAAGAAAATACTACAGCATACAGTGCACAACCCAGTACATAGTTACAACATGGCACTTCAGGAGAGCAGATTTCACCTTGTCCAGGGATCTGCTTGGCAGAATCTCCCAGAAGACCACAAAAGAGGGTGAAGGCAAAGCCTGTGAGTACTGGCTGGACCTTTAAGGATGACATCCTCAAAGCACAACATGCAGGAATTCAAGCAGGCATGACAATGGACCGGTGTGAAAGAAAAGGGAACCTGTGGCTGAGCTCAAATGCAAAACAAAATACATGAAAGGTGGAAGCAGGAGTGGGAGGAATATACAGACATTATCTAACTGTGCAGGGGTGGAGTTAGACAAGCCAGAGTTCTGCGGTAGTTGAAAGTAAAAATGGATGCAAAGGGCACTGTGAAGGGGAGAAAACACACTAATTTTTTGATTCAAAAGTGAAGTTATACAAGCAGAAACCGAAGGTGTTATTAACAAGGTGTTATTCACACCAGCATCTGCTTGCCATCCTTTATTTTAAAATGTAAGAGAAAATCTGAAGAATTAGGGCTTCTAAATGCAAACTGGCAATCTGATCAGTTAGCAATAAATGTGATTTACTAGCTGTATTAGCTTACTTGTAACCCTATCTAAAAGAAAGCACACATGCTTCCACTTAGCATGATTTTTGAGATCCAGAACTCAGCACCCTGAATCTCTTGACATTGCAACGCAATTTTTGCACTGAGAAGCAGCTGCAGTTAAGAAATGGACACCAAACAAGATTCTATTACAACAGCTCAGTGAACAGATTTGCTTTAACCTCTTTCTGTTCTGTAGTAAAAAAGACAAACATGCAAAGCAGGCTGATTAGATTCTCTAGTCTTCTGATTATAATATGCTAGTGACATCATCAGTGTTCACGATGTTCAGAGGCAGCACTTTTTCCAGAAGCAAATTCTTAACTTTTTCTAGCAAGGAATTACTGGTATCATTACCCCTGCCATAAAACAGGTATTCACAATAACTTAACTCCTTTTTCTTCATCCCAAAATAGATCCCAGTCAAGACACAGCCAGCATATATTTAGTAGATATTACTCATGGAAAATGAGAAGGAATCAATTTAGTGCAAAAATGAGTAAGGGGAAAAATAAATCTTCACTTTATATTTTAGGGAAGCATAGTTTTTTTAAGACAGTATTTCCACATACACATTCTAAATACATGCCCTTATAGCCAAAGCATAATAACTTTAAAAAACCAGCCATGTTTTCATACAAGTCCTCAGTTCACCCCACCTGCAAGCAGATCTCAGCACTATAGCTGCACTGTAAAAGCAACAGTAGCAGAGGGCAGAGCAGGTCAAACAGCACAATTCCAACATAGAGGGGATGGTTCTCTATAATTCCCACTTCCTCTCTACAGTTTCCACCCACATGCCTCATTCACAGGAAGCTCCAGTTTGTTTGGAGGCAGACTCCAGACATTCTGTTAAACTGGGGCAACAGGTGCCCAATCCGGAAGCATCTACTTAAGTTTAAAAAAACCTTCAAGTCTGTTTTCAAGTTTTAAAATATTCTGGTATTTCAGGATACTATCTTTGCACTACTGCCAAGAAAGTAAGTCTAGATGCCTCACAGCACAATTACATCTTATGAAAAATATCAGTACTCATTCTGTATAAACTGCAGAAAATTTAAACTGCCAATTAGTTTGAATAAGAAAAAGTCCAACCAACAACAACAACAACAACCCTGAGCCACAAGAAATCTCAAAATCTCTCACAGTAGGATTCTGGGAAAAAAGATGACTCACCTATACCTCACAAAGTACCATATATTGAGACTTCAAATGAAGATGTGAATAAGGTTCTGCTCTTCAAATTAGCATTCTGTTAATCTAAAATCATCTTCAAAGCACAAGACAGAAGAGTGGGGGAAAGGGAAGGTCTAGGTGGCACATTACTAAGGATATAATGCAGGGCAGAGTCAAACACAAACAAAAACTTCTAGAAGAGAAGATGCTGAAAGAAGATATAAGATAACACAATGAGTACAGCACTGGGAACGCTTTTGCTAAAATGGGACTTGCTAGAATTAATAAGCCTGAGGTATTTCAAGGTTATGAAACATTCCAGCATTGTTGAAGTAAAGATAACTGATGCCAGTATATCCAAACAGGACAAACCATTTCATTGCATGGCTTTGAGTCATTTTAGTTTAAGGGACTGGAGAAGGAAAAACAAAATCTCAAAAAGCTCCAAAAACTTTGAGCTGACAGCCTTTCCTGGGCAGAAGTCACAAGAGCATCCAGATTGTCAGATAACACCACTATGGATCAATATTCCAAAGTTACTTCAGGTAACACAAGGTGCACAAAGGCTACACAGCTCTACTCATGTGACATTGGACAATTTACAGAGACAACTGTAATTCCCACAAAAAAAAAAAGAAAAAAAAAAAAATTCACTTTTTTCTCCACATTTATGAAAACTGAATAGGTTTCCTGATGTACAGTCCTGGACTGTTATTGGAAGGAAAAAACATTTAGTCTTCTTTGTAGGTAAAGAAATGATAAAAAATTTGTAAGCCATCCTCTAAACACCAAACGACTGAAAACACTTTAAGAAACAAAGTTTTCCAAACTTAGATAAATAGGCACACCAATACATAACTAAAATGGCTCCATCTAGTGGTTAAAATGCACATTTTATAAGTTATGACACTAGAACAGGGAATTTAATTCCCTGAAACAAGGAACTCTGAGGGTGCCACATACAAACACAAGACTCTTAGATAATCCCTTCTAATAACTGTTGAGACATGCCAGCAAGGTAGATTTGAGATTTGGGACATTTCAAACATATGTTGGTCTTTTTTAAAAATAATGTAATATTTTAATCTGCTGATAGTTTTGCAACTATAAATTTAGAAACGCAAATATTTAAGAATATTGTAAGATGTCCTGTAAAAGAATCAAAATTCTCATTTTACCATTTTCTGATCTACAGTCAAGTAGTATTTGGTGCTCATCTGTGTGTCCTTATTTACAAAACACTCAGCTGAATTTCACTAGTCATATCACTATTTCAAAACACCAGATGGACATCTATCTTCATTTTAGCAAAAAAATCTGATGTGTCCCTAAACTTTATAATTCCAGAATACGCTATACCAAAAACATGACAATATTCATTGGAGACCTTCTCTAGCTAAGTTTGAGTATACTCAAAGTTAAACTCTGCTCCTGGATCTAACACTAGTTACAGAGCAGTTCTACTTACTAAGTATTTCTACTGCTTCAGGGCCACTAAAGGTCCTGCACAACAGATACCCTTGTGTAAAGGGCATCAATATTCAAAGGCCCACAGTGAATTTGGTGACATGTCAAAAGTCACCCGCAGAAGCAGATAAATTACATGGATATAAATCAACAACTACTCAACTTGGTACACCCCCAGCTTATTCTGGACAAAAAATAGAACTACTACAATGAAGTGTAATGAAAGTTCTCAAATAACACAACAGGTTTTTGACAGCCATGGTAACTTTTCAAGAACTCAGAAAGATTGCCAGACATACACTTAAAAGCTTACAGAGGCCCACAACACAGTGCAAGCTGTACGAGGTACGCTCTGTACCCAAACAGCACAGCCCAGAAAAACAGCTTGTCTCTCCAAAGTCATAGCTTCAAGTCTGCAAGGCTGGCAAGCCAGTAATTCTCTCTGATCAGGGCTATTTACCTAGGGCACTGCCACACAGCTATAACTGTATTGCTTCAACTTGGGCAGAGCATTTGTTCAGCCAGATGCCACAAACTTGTGGGGGAGGAGAGTTTCCTGCACAGTCCTCAATTGTGTAGCACAAACATACCCCCAGCTACCTGTGTCCAGCCATAAAGGGAAAAAAAAACAGTTTGAGCTTACTATGTTAGTAGGAAAAAAATTTGTATGCACCAGCGTAATATTCTTCAGAGACCTGTCATTTGGCTTAACATCACAGAAGCCCCATGTTAAATAAGATGACAGCAGAGGACAGTGACTGTAACCCACCTGATAATGTACATGCACGGCTGTTAAAAAACATTTTAAAAGCTGTAGTCAACCACGTAGACACTTCAGAAAAAGTACTGTGACACTAATGCTCTCTTCAGTGAGATAAGGCAGACCACAGTACTTCACTGGTTTGATTAAGAAAGTCAGAAGGAGATCTCTGGAAACAAGCCCTTCTCCAACAGAGCCACTTTCAGTTCCAGCATCATCTACAGTAGAATTAATGATAAAAACAGATGTGTTTCATTGAAAGAAGACACAAACAAACCCATCACTTTACTATACTGCATGGTCTGCAACCTAGTGAATATTTTGATATACATGAAGTAGTACCAAATACTAACAAAAAAAGTTTCCATCTACTTTAAGATAACAAAGTATTTTGAAAATATTACCTGGAAAACATCTACGGAAAAACACAGGCAGAACTGCACTACATGTTTCTTTAAATGCTACTTGGAGTCGTTGCAAAGAAGCCCACCAAACTGTGTGGTAATGAACAGCATAATGACAAAAACTAGAAGCTAGAACTAAGATCACTGATATGCAGTATCAAGCATTTTTAATACCATAACTGTAACTGTCAAACTCACCACTGTATAGAAAACAAGCTACCATGTCCCACCCCTGTTTTAAAAAAACCCAACAAGAATTACCGTAAGTAGGTGTTGAGGGAAGAAGAGAAACAAGACAAGCATACAACTCCTCCTCCTTACACTCACAACCTCCAGCTGTTTTCAAATCAGATTTCCTGGGGCTGTTGCTCATCCATTCTCTAACCTCAATGTATCTGTCTCCCAACCTTTGTCCAACCTCCCCTTCAGTTCACATTGTATACATTGTATACCAAATATACCTGTCAATCTCTACACTGAGTTTCTTTCGTTCATTCTGAACTTAGCACCCAAGTCTGATTTGACAGTGTGCCTCCTCTTCCATGTTCCCCTGCTTTCTCCACAGGAGTTTTTATAGAGCTTTACCATATCACTGTTCCATCATCTCTACCAGCCTGAGAAGTCTAAAATTGGTGAATCGTTTATCATCTTTGAACTAATTCATATCTTCTTGCTATTCAGTGAATGTTTTCCAATAATAATGCATCTTTTCTAAGATGAGGGGCAGAACATCTAACATGTACATCTAACATGCAAGGCATGAAAAAACAATGAATTTATGCAGTTATGTATCTTTTTCTTATTGTATTTTCTATGCATCTCAAATGCTCTGATCAGTTGCTCCCTGGCTGTAATAACTATCAGGCATTTGTTTCACCTTGCCCTTCCAACAGTCAAGCACATATTGCAATCAGGTTCATTAAAATGCCAAAGTTCTAAACACTTATTCATTCTCCTCTGTAAGACAGGACCTAAAGTATAAAACAATCAAGGTTAAAGGATTTCTTTGTATTTTTGATTAATTAAATGGGAGGGGACAGCATGTGACTGACAGACGTGCTCCTCCATAAGAGAGCCACCAGTTCTTAACTCATTACATATCTAATACTCTAGGAACACAGAAACAACAGCAGAGAAAGGAAGAAAAGGAATTTTTAGGGAATCCTATTTGATTACAGTTGTGTACTTTTACACCACAGCAATGAAGCTCGCAGACTTGACATGCAGTTTTTTACAAAGTCCTTTCATCTTGTTGAGATGTTTATTTCTGAAAAAGTTATACACATGCAAGCAGCTCAAGCAAGTTTTGCTAGCAGGAAGGTAGCCTGTACTGTCAAGAAACACAGGATTAGAAAAATTAAGTCAAGCTCTCTTGTCAAAAATACTTATCTTTTGGACTAAGTAGCTCTTGGATATAAAATTACACCTCTTGCATATGAAACCCGTAACAAATCCAATAATGCTGTACTATGCAACTGCCCAAAGATCAGCATGTTCTTTCTGTAAGCCATTTACTTCATGTTTTTTCCCCAGAAATTCTTTTTTTCCAGTTCCTACCAACTCTTCTGCCCTCTCACTTTTCTAACCATTTCAACTCCACTGGAATTACCTCCCAAATACACTTTGGCACCAAGGTCAGGTATTGCTGTTGCAAGGAAGCAAATCTAGACCACTCCACTGAGCACCTCTGTTCAAAACACCTGCATCAAAAATGATCATGCAATAGCACAGCAGGAGTTTGTCCCAAAAAAGTTAATTTCTGTTACAATAGAACCTAAATGACTACTGCCAGACCCGACAAATGTGCTCAGGGCACGCTGACTTTCATGACATCTGCAGTACTCTTTTCATACTCCTTACCCATGAGGGTAACCATTACCATCTTCCACCACAACCCCACGCTTGAAGCTCAAAGTTTTCCAACTCCCTCCACGCAGCTTAGCATCTCTTTGTCCTGCCAGCTAAGAGATAGCTCATACAGAGGGGCAAGGTAGTTTTAACATGAATTAAGTCTATTAAGTAGTCTGCTCTTACACAGAATCTACCTTGAACAAGTTAACATGAATTGAGAATACACCTTTTTTTGCAGCAGTGACAAGATAGAGAAATGGTCTAGAGCACATCTTCAAAACCTTTAGACGTGAGCACAAGCATTAACTTCTGAAGTCAACAAAGATTGTAACATTTGCAAAATTCATGGCCCTTTGAACCACTAAGTTATCAACGCTCCTGTTATAACAAAGGAAAAACATACTGAACATACTGATGTCACAGGAAGCGAGCACTTCATTAGACCGCCAATTTTATCAAATGTGACTCAAGTCTCTCCTTGGAGAGTAACGGAAAGATGATGAAAACTCATATGTTTTCAGTGTTATTTCTCGGTCTGTCACAGCAGTCTTTGTGTTAAAAACTACACATCCCTCCTCCCCAGGCACTGCAGACAAATCCCTGTGCGACACCTTTTTAGAAAAGGCCCTGAAGAACATCAGAGTAAGTGCTCAGAGGCTCATTAACAAAATCCAGACCTTGAGTCATCCAAAGGGAGGGGAAATTACAAGCGTGGAACCACATGTATTTTTCAGCAGCACAGGAAAGCAACACATGCCTGCTTCACTGAGCCACCCGGCCCGAGAAGGAAATGAACCCAAGCTCCGTAGTTTTACCCATCTCCCCCTCACCAACACTTCCACTCCCCAGGACTAGAAACCCGCCGGAAAAGCGTGCCCACCACCCGAGCCGCCCCCGCCGCCGGGCAACTCGAGGACAAGGGGAAGCTCGCCGCTTGCCATGTGTGCGCACTTCTCCCTCGCCCAGGAACTCGTCAGCCAGCGGGGCAGGGAGAAAGGCGAGGCCAGGGGCGGCCGCGCCGCCCACCGCCGCCGGCACAAG
>WEIU01022699.1:97435-145899 GCA_013389925.1 Aegithalos caudatus | reverse complement strand
CCCAGGGGAAAATAAAACTAAAGGAAAAAAAAAAAAAAAAAAGTGGCAAGTCCAGTTACGCCTTTAAAATGAGAGCAGGTACAAACATGCTCTGCTTAGAGCTGTGCCAGGAACAACTCATTCAAAGACATGCAAAAAACACATCCACTCCTATTCCAGCCTCCCAATGAACTTTCACCAGCATGCCTATCAGCTACCAGAGCAGCACAGAAAAATCTCTTAACAGTATTTGTCAGTAATATTTTACCCCTCTCTATTTTCAGGTGCATAATTCCTAATCTGAGGAATTTGTGCAGTTGTGTATCTTTGAGAATCCAAATCTCAACTTCAAGTAATTCAACCTGAATGATTAAGTATGCATTTGAAAAAAACTACCCTGTTGGGAGCACATCCTTATCCAAACCCCTATGCCAGATTTGGATTATTCACTTTGTTTTCTGCAATTCACATCCCACAATTCCCTGCAACAAATAACTAAAATGCTTACACTTTCAAAAAGCTGGCATTTCTGACTACCTGTGGTAATTCCTACCTGAAGTGGCTCCTTACTGGACAGCAGGTAAACTGGTGAGAAATGTCTGGGACTTCAGTAACTGTGCAGTCTTTCCTCTGCGGAGGAAATGTTTTGCCCATTACAATCTTTCACCTTCTGCAAGTGTTACAAGCACTGGAACAGGCTGCCTGGGGTGGTGGTTGAGTCACCATCCCTGCAGGTATGGTAGGTGGGGTGCTAAGGGACACAATGGACTTAGCTGTTAGGTTTATGGTTGGATTTGGTGATCATAAGGGTCTTTTCCAAATTAATGATAGATTGTTAGATTGATAGAATCTTAGATTGATGCTTAGATGAATGGCTGCAGCTAAAGGACTTACAAAGTGGAAGAGATGAGAAGAATTATTGGACTTACTATAGCTCATCAAGGCAGCATCTTGCACACTGAGCACTGTGTATCAGCTGCTATTGATGTAATTTAAATTTTTTATTCCTTCTAGGTTAAATAGAATCAATTGGAAAGCTTCGCAGGTTAGTCTAACATACAAGATCTACCACAGGGAGAAGACAAAGTATATTTCACTACAAAGTCACAAATGCTGTTTCAGAAAATACTTTAAATCAGGCAGACCATCACTAGTCACCAGAAAATATCCTTAATGGTTTTATGGTGTAAAGGTCACTGTTCTTCAATACATTTGGATCTAAAATTTTAAAAGGTAAGAAATATATCATACATACATGTTTTGCATCAGTCCATTATCTAGCATGTACGTTTCTTTTTCTGTGATTGTTTTCAGGTTCCACATCTCCGTCTGCTGGAGCCAAACACAAGGAGATGAGATACGTCATCTTACGGATTTCACAAACAAAAGCACTCAAGTTGTGAGCTCGGGCCTCAGGAAACAAGTTCAGACACCATGAAGTTCAACTAGCAATTTTCTTGCCTGAAAGAGACTTGTTAGTGGAGGAGGAAGACTCAAACCAGTTAGTGACAAAGAATGTAGGCATCACCTTTCACAACACTTACATACATAAGATTAGCTGATTCCAGCCCATCCCCTTAGCTCCTTCCTTGAAGTAGGATCAAAGTGCCCCAACACATTTCAGCAGGAGTCCTAAAAATATGCTGATCTGACAAATAGCAATTAAGATTTTTTGTTTGCTTGTTGGTTGCTGTTTGGTTTTAAGGATCTTCTAAGATGTCTATTTCATCATGTACAAATAGAAGATCCAGCCTCTTCATGTGTATTCTTGAGACTCAAGACAACCAGACAAGTCTTAACCACCTAACTAAGAGATTCCCTAGACATGTAAGCCTGGCTCAGGAACACAGCAGGCTGTTGCCTTTCAGCAAGCCCTTGTTGTTTTCATTGCCTGTAGGGGCTCTGCTTTGGGCTGCATTTAAAGGAAATCACAGAATACAGGACCAGAAGAAACCTCACATGGAAGTCTCTTTCCCAGCCCTGAGACTGAATCAGCAGTACCTATACAATTCTCAATGCAGTGATGGTGCAGTTTTTCCTCCTAAAGGCTGCAGAAGGGATAACTACCTCAACTATTAATAAGGCCCTGCCTGCATCCAGTCCAAACATTACTTGCTGCTACTCAAGTACCACGCACAGATAACTCAGGGCATCATTTATTCCTTTCCATTTCGGAGTTATCTTGTCTATAGTTAATGCCTTTTTTATCTTTCTTCTGACTGCTCTTTCCTAGACGAGGGACTGGCATTTTTTCTCTCTCATCTTGTAGATCTTCACTGATAGCTGGAGTTACCAGCAGGAAGACAGCACCATATTTCATTGATTACCATAGTGACAACTTATTTCTATGCCTGAAGATCTTTATCTTTTAAGAATCTATTTAAGTTTTTTCTCTAATACATGAGAAGAATATGCTACTCCTCTAGTCAGCTACCCTTTCACCTGCCATAGTCAAGATATTTTGACTAGTAGCAAAATCAAGAAATCGAAGATTATTTCCCCTCCCTTTTCACAAACACATTATTCAATTTTTCCAGTATCTGTTTTGTTTGTTTGGTTTTTTTTATTAGATACTTTACCCATATGCTTTCTCCATACCAACAACTGATAAAACTACCACAGTCAAAATGGAAAACCACATCTGTTCAGGAAGTCTGCACAGACAAGAAAATTACTTCAATCATTATCTCTGTCTCCAACCAGAAAGTAATTCCTGGTTTTTCAACAGGAAAAATGAAGGTGTACCTGCTTTGCAAATTACTTAGTACCTGTGATGTTTAGAATTTGGTATCCTTTAGTAAAAAGTATGGAATACTTCAAGTGTTCATAGTTAAAAATCACCACTAGCCTGCATGGACAATTAATAATGAAATAAATCAGAACAAATTATACACTGACAGTATAAAGCAATGCTGGAACAAAGCAAGTGGGGGAAAAAAAACCCACAAAGCTCTTTGTTTAGCAGATGAATCAGTTTCATCATCCTTGGTAACAAGATCAGGCACTGTAATTAACTGTTAGAAAGCTAGTAGTGTAATTCATCCAAGTTAACTGAAACCAGGGTGTGATGGTTGAGTATGTTCTGTGCGAGGGTGTTAGCTTTCCAAGCCCTCTTCACAAGAACAGAAAACAGGATAATTTTTTTTTTAGTGAGTTAAATACAGACATTTTAATCGAGCTGTAACTAAAAGTCTTTAGAAACAAAGAGCAAAGGGAAGAGAAAAAGGCCATGCTCACGTACTATCTTAACAAAGAGAAAAAAAGAAAGAACGAGGCTTCATATAACTAAGCAGTTTCTGTAACTAACTAACTTGCTCTATTCAAGAGCAAGAGGTCTCATGTTGGAGACCTGATCTGTCAAAACTCTGTCTCTAAATAATTTCCACTCAGGTAAGAACATTCATAGGAAGAGCTATAGCACTGATCTTTATGCTTCTCTCCACGGAAAGCAGAGGATGAAACAAGTACAGTCTCAAATATAATTTTATACACTGTCATGTAGCATTCCCTTTTATGTTTGTCTCTTTCTAGTTTCACTCTGAGTGACAGCCAGTACATTTCAACAAAAATATACTAAAATTTCAGCATAGCCGGACCTTAACTGCTTTCAAAATAGCTGAGCTGGTCAGAGCTAACTCTTACATCCTATGAAACACAGATGGGGCCACTCTGCCTGTGAACAGGCCCCAGCATCTCAAGTCCACTACAGGCATAAGTGACCCAGCCTTCTCTATGGAGCCTTGGATCCAAGGTACACTGAAGTCTTCAGTTAAAAAAAAAAAACAACAAACAAACAAAAAAAACCCCTCTCTAAGACACCACTGCATTCAGAGACATCAATGTTTAACCATGCACTACTACAGACTCTGTAGTTCTCTATTCTGTGGTCTTCAGGGTTGTAGATAAGCTCCATTGTCAGAATTACCTTGGCAAAACCCTTCCTTCATGGCATCCCCAACCTTTGAATTCTTCCACTTGTCACTTTCCTACCCAGTACTCTGCTCTGGCTTCTAAGATCTGCAAAATTTCTTGGCTTTTCTAGTAGTTCACTAAGTTAACTTATACTCAGCAACAACATAAACCCTTTACAGTGACACTATAGGCCACTAATCTGTTTAGCAGACACTTTTAATAATTTGGGATTAGAGAGAATATAACTAACAAAGCAGGCGTAATTCAAGCAAGGAAAGAAAGAGAACAGACTTGGGTTTGACATGAGCCTGGCCAAGTTTGTCCCAAAATATTTTTAGGAACTCCCTGCAGCTATTTCATCAGCAATTATCATTGAGAACTTGTGGAGGAAGGATGAGGCATTTGATAAAGGGTGAATACAGTGCTTATCTGTAAAAATGGAGAGATAGGAGGATCCTAGAAATGACAGAGCACTTAGCCTAACACTTAAGTTCTTGGACAGAAATCAGAACAAACCATTCAGCTCCTATGTAAGCACCTCATAGATAAGGACACATCAGCAGGGATTTGTCAGTAGCAAATCACATCAGTCAAAGTTAATTTTCTTTAAGGCAAATGGAAAGCCTAAAATCAAGTGGAGATATGAGCAATTGTTGGATTGTTGCCTTGTTAAGGCTTTCATGCTCTAACACATAACAGTCTCATAGACAAGCTATATCAACATCTTAAGAAAGGCACAAGATCTGGAAAAAATATTCAGAATGATGAGTTATCAATGACAAATTGTCAAACTGGAAAGTGTATCAACCTGTGTTATGCAGACCATTACTCTAGAGCCTCAGCTAGTCAATATATGTATCTGTGATCTGAAAGCTGGTAGAGACTTACTACATCTGGAAATTATGTCAAACTGGAGGGAGCTGTGAGCACTCTGAAAGATGACAACTGAAATCAACTGGGACAGCAATGTGTAACTGGCTCTCTGGCCCTGTTTTCTCTGTATTTTCCTTCATATCTAAACCTTATGCAAAACACAAGCTTTAATCCTCTAATTTGACACGTCCTAAGGCTTCCCTTTACCCATTTTGTGCTTTCATTCAATACTTTCTGACCAAATCCAGGCAATTTTGTGTCTCTTCTCAGGCTGTCACAACTTGATGCTTGACTGGATGCAAGTTCCTGTTGAGCAGAGTTGCTTTTCACTGTATTTGCCCATCCCAAAATTTTGCTGTGCTTTCTAGCAGTTTACATGTTACAAATCAGTTAAAAGAAAAAATAATCCAACACAAACCAGGCAGGCCTCTTCTTTGTCAAAAGTCATGATTGTTGTTTTTAGCATTAAAGTATTCTGAATGTTTTGCACAGGACAGCACACTGGGCAGGAATTGTATTTAAATTTGCGTGCAGTTTTAATTTGCTTTCTTTTCATACAATATCTAAGGAAGAACTATTCAGCTCTGGTATGTACTAATAATGCATGTACTGAGGGCTGACATATGGAAAACAAAGTGAAGTCTATATAGAATTAAATCATTCCATACAAGGATACCGGAGCCTAAGGGATGGAATTGCCAGCCCTAAGTGCACAGCAGCCAGCTTCTGCAGTGTCTGATCTTGCAAACATTGAACACACATGTTCAGCTTGACTATGAATAACCCCATTGAGTTGAATGGAATTACTTACAATAGTAAAGTCCGTGCATAAGCACTCACAGATTTGGGATTTAGCACAAGCCATTAGAGAAACAAAGGGAAGAAACCGTAAGTCTCCTGTGCCACAGGGAAGTTTCAGACCAGCAGATCTGCTCAGACCCCGGTCCAGAAAGACTGGAACTTTCTGTAAACACTGTGGAGTATTCCAAGGAAGCAGATGGGGTGGAGCTCCCCTGTATCAGAGGCACTGCAGTACCCACCCAAACACCTTCACAGCGTCCGTGGTGCTTCTGGATCGAAGGCGGCAATAAAAGGCGCTCCCAAATTTGGCACCTGTGGCCTTTTTACTCAGTTCAGGGAATGTGAATCACATACTGTATGTTCATTCACAGTAAAATATAAGCCCATAATAAAACCACACAGGCTTTTACACACTGCCCCCACCACATCACACTGGTATTTTCCAAACTCCCAGCCAAATGAATACAGGCTTTGAAGGGCCACCCTCCATACTGCAATGCATATTCTCTTTGCTATCTCTGTTATCATTTAGATCTGACTTTGGTTTGCTTAATAGTTTCAAGTGCTTTTTTATTTATTTAGGGAGTAAAGCAGTACCCTAGATCTTAATTAAGTCACAACACAAAAATAAATTATATATATATATTATATATTTAAAGTAGGCCTATACTCTCTATTCTGTAATGGTTTATGGTTTAGTTACTGGAATGGAGAGGGGATGATGTCACAGTCAAACCATAGGATTGACACTTAAGAGACAGGGGCTTTACCACTGCCTGTTCGAAATACCTTCTGTGATTCTAAGCACATTATCCAAATTCTTTGTCTGAGTTTCCATCAGTGATCCATCATATAGAACCAGAATCTTCAGGCTGGATACTTAGATACCTTATACTCTGCATTCTGGAAATCTGAAAGATTTCCTTTACAATACCTCATATGCTGCCTATCCCATAACTGACATTTTCAAAGGAAGTGAGAGTGAGGTGGGAGAAATTAGTTCAGAAATTAGAGCATTCAAATTGTAAACTGGGGTTGGATTTCAAATCCTAAGATTTAATTAATTAATGGAAACATCTGACAGGAAAGTGTTCTGGACACAATGTGTTATTTCATACATTTTTCTCTCTTGAGTTTGCTTTCCCCAAACCCCATGTCCACCATGCACCAGACCCCTGTAAGGTCAACCTGAAGCTGCTGTAGTTATGGCAGGAGTAAAGCCAAAATAGCCCCACCAGCAAAGTGCTTTACAGCAGACTATCTTTGACTTCAGCAAGGGAAAATAATACCAACAACCCCTTTTAGGCTGATAGTTCTGCCTTGTGTAACAGGAAGTGGTACATACAGCACTCACAGTACTCATCCATTGCACTGGCACCTGTTCCTCTAAAGCAGAGGCACAGCAGAGCACAAAGGAGGAGCCAAAGAGCTTTTCTCCAGGTTTACTCTCCACCCTGCTCTGCAAGGCAGCAGGACACCAGAGCAGGGCTGAGATGATGGCAGCAGTGCCCCATCTCCTCCTTTGGAAGGCGCAGGGCACCGATGCAGAACGGACTGCAAGGCAGTGGTGCAGCAGAGGAGGAACTGAGAGGTGGTGTGTGCAGTTACAGTGAATCCCCCCCTGGCACAGCCAGATCCTGTTCAGACACCAGTGGCAGAAGTTCAGTGTTCCATCTAGAGCTAGGTTTGCTGAGGTGGGCTAGAATAAGCTGTCCAAACTGAAACACAGCTTTGCTGTCGTAAACTGTGGCCACAATGGGGAACTGTTCTGAATTTTAATGGCACAGTAAACTGAGTAGCACCTCCTCCAGAGACACAGAAACTGTGTGCAGGGGCTGTTGTCAGGGTCAGGCTATTTGGTTATCATTTCCTTCTGCTTTCTCCTGAACAAAATCAGAGGTGTTAGTCAGCATAGACATGATGAATTATTCTCACCAGTAATTTCGGCAGTAATAACTCCTGATGCCTTCAAATTTAGGGCATTTTTTATTTCTTTATTCAGATAAAAATATTAGGAAGTCCTCACTGTTTGTATTTTATTTCAAAGTTGTCTGAAAATGTATTTTTGAGAAGAGGTGATCAGTAAATACTCATTCATCAGGATTATTCTGAACTAAAAAGTGGGTTTAAATTTGATTACTCTCCTAATTTTAAAAGTCCTTGTGTGAACAGATATGTACACATCCTTATGATATCCTGTCAGTGCACTGTTTCATAAGATTATACTGTCATATGACAACAGACCCATTTGTATCACAGGCTTCTTCCCAACAGAGAATGTGTTTCAGCAGTTCGGACTTCTATCTCGTGGGTGGGCGTTTGTCAGAGAAAAGATAAAGATGGGCCTGTTTAAGCAAGTGGACAGATAGAAGTCATGGAATTCAGCTTCAGGGTTTTGACAGGTGTGAAACACCCCTGAGCTAACTTTGAACGGGACACCAAGTACAAAATAGCAGGGATTGCAATGCCAAGAAAGCTTAGTGTAACACAGGAACTCCAGAATGCCCACTGAAGGCTGTCCAAAATCCTGAAGCTGTTGAGAAATCTCTTCTCTCAAGGCAGAGCAGAGCTGCCACATAAGCAAGAATGGGCCTTAACCCTGAAACAAAGATATTTAATTTACATTTTCTGGTATTTAACATTTGTGTAGAATATTTGTGTTTTGTTAACTGCCATGTCACCTGTTAGTTCTACGCTTTCATCCACAATAGTTTCATAACAGCTGAAATGTTTTTCCTGGCCACAAAAGTTTTGCCTTGCCCAGATAGAAAACGCCTGAAATGTTTATCTTGATCTTTTAGAATACTGGCCCAAGAAACAGAAATAAAAAAGTGCAGCCAATAGAGCAAACAAGCAGGGAGGACTGGAAAAGGAAACTGGAAAACAAAGATCTAAAGCACAGAACAGTGAGCTACCTCCAAAGATATCAGAAGAAGAGTTCCAACTGCAAGAATAGAAAGGTGTAGTGTGTGGCTGTTTACTTTTGTATACATTAATAGAGGAGAGCCAGAGCAATACAATAGAAGGCATTATTACTGCTTGTGTGTAATAACAGCACACCTGAAGCTAACAGTGAATAGTTTAAACTTTATTAGGCCCAGTTATTACCTGAAGAATTGTCCTTATCCATCCCCTCAAGTTCCCTTTGCTAGCACCCAGTAGAATGGCATTTTGGCACCTCTCACATCCTTTGACAGCATATTCATGACTCCACAATGTGTGTGGAAAGAAAAGTCAAGCTCATTGTTTTTAAATGCATTAAAACAAATGCCAGAAAAGTCAACCATAGGGTATTTACATGCTTATTACACAAAGCAAGGATTGGGCACTAGACAGCTAAGATCTATTTAGTCACTTGTCTAAGCCAACATGATTTCTTTGAAATTTGGACAGATGCATGACACAGTCACTGCAGCTGAACAAACAGCTGGCAATTACTTCAACTGCAGCAAAGCATCCACTCTGTGTCAAGAGATCTGAGATGACAAAGCAATCCAGACTGATGGGGCCCACAGGCTTCCAGCTGTGGCACAAGATCAGGAAAACTAAGTATTGTGCCTGACTGTAAGGACTAAAGACCTTTAATGTGCTGCTCAATGCCAGGCTTCATATAGATACTTCAGGCTGTAATTCTACTGCTACAGAGGAACTGAGCACCAGCCTTGCTAGATCTAGGCATTCACAGATGCCTTGTTTCCCAGATTTTAGTTAGACAGGATCTCAGCTGCCTTGTTAGAGTTGGTTTTAAAGAAAGATGAATTGGGCAAGGTGATATAACTAGGTAAAATGTTGGCTGATTACAAAAAAAAAAATAGGTAGACATTTCTGTTATTTCACAGCAAAAGAGCCAAGGAAATCCTGAAGCAAATTGCAAGATGATAAATTCAGAGCTGATAAAGTTTTTATATGTATATATGTAATATAAGAATTTCAGCCAAACCTTACAATTGGACAGTGTCACTGAAGCTAAAAGTTAGGCAAGACTCTACCAGGGTTTGCACATTTATAAAACAGACTAATGGTAACCATTTTTTCAAAGGGCAAGGACAACTAATTACATGTTCCCAGGCTCAGTATTTAGAGATGGCATTGCAACAAGAAAGAGGCTCCTTTGAGGACCAGAATCTCACACATGCTAATTAAAACCATGTTATGCCTTCCCCTAGAGCATCCTATACTGACCACTGCTGCAGAAGAGGAACTGTCATGCTGAAGCAGGCCTAGAAATGGGTCAGCTCCTGTGCTTGTCTCCTGCACAGGTCCACGGGTCAGGCAGTGAGGGGCTTCAGGGAGCTGGAGACTAACTGCAGCAGCATCACCAGGGCAGGGCTGGGCTGAAATGAGGGCCTGAGCCATTGACAGGATGAGGGAAATCCCTTGGGGAAGCTGGGCATAGCCATTAGTGCCCTCAATGCCATAACAACTTAAAAAAAAAAAAAAAAAAAAAAATTAATTACTCCCAGTTGCTAAATAGTTTTTCTATGACCAACTCAAAAGCGGCTTCCCAAGTTATACTCAAAAATAAATATTCATCAACTTTTATGAATAATATCTCTCTTTCAAAGGGTGGAAGCATTGGAGTGGGAAAAGCAGACAGACCCAAATTGTGCTCCTGGTCCTACTAATAACCTGCAGAGGTGAGGTCACTTGTCCTCAATTTTACCATTTTAGAATAGGGAACAATGAAACAGTCCACAGCTAAAAGCAATAAGCTTTACACATGGCCACAAGAAATGGGATAATTTTGCATCAAGCCATTTTGGAAACTTTCAGAATTGAGGTTGAGAGGGTTGTTTTGTTTGCTAATATATGCTATATGTTGGGGTTATTTTCTAACTAATTCATACCCAGGCTGTTAGTTGCCAAGAGTCCAAACAATACAATTCTGGGAAAGAGACAACTATCTCCTCAATGTACTTGTAATATTTTAAGACTATGTAGAATGGTTTATCTGTATCTAGATGACATTGTTAAGGCCAATATGACAAGCCTATCTAGAACTAGATCTGTGCAAGCAGTACCCCTAACAAAGAAAGATTAAAGGTGAAAATATGGTCAAAGTACTCAAAGTACAGGGTAGATTGTTTTGACTTGTTTTTGATCAGGTAACTCCACAATTTGGCACAATTATGTCCTTCCACATACTGAGTGCTGTTATCTTAGGAATCAAGCAGTAATCAAAGAAAATCTCTGCTCTGCTGATTTCAGAGTTGGTTTGTTTTTTTTTTCAGATACATTATTTACAGACAATCATATGCTTTATACTGGTCATAAGAACAGATTTGTCACTGTTCCAAGAATCTAATAAACACACCTAGCCATCAAAAATAATCAAAGCAGAAAAAAAAAATTCTTAAAGCACTGCTTACATCTGTAGCTGATGAGGTAATTATAGGAAGCTTTTCTGAATAAACAACCTAAAACTTCAAAATAAATTTCCAAGTGAAATCAGATAAAAAGAAAGAAGTGTCCCTTGGGCATGGGAACCATCAGTGTTCTTTACAGACATATAGCATAAGGAAAAAGATGAGAAAAATGGAAAGGGTCTAGTCCAATTTCACTGGTGTTAATAAGAGTCTTTCAATTGACTCCATAGGGCTAATATGGCCAAAGACAGAAATTAGCAAGAAGGCCTGAAAAATGAAAGCACTGGATAAAAGATATGAGGGATAAGAGCAGATTGGGCTGGAATTATAATGAAGTTAGGATAAGGTTGGACTTTCACAAGTAAAGTACTGAACTGATTGCAGAGAGGGTCTCATATTTCACAGCCAAAGAGATGATTGTTAACTTAACTTTACATCCTTCTTCTAAATCAAACCTTGGGGGATATGCCAATACGATTTACTATTATCCTCTTAGAAAGGTCTGAACTCCAATTGTTCCAAGTACCTTCACCATTTATTGGCCTGGAATTTTATCATGAATACTAGAAGCAATAATCCCTATTGAAACTGTGTTATCATGATATCAAGAAGTTGGCTTGCATGGATATTTAGTCACTGTCTGCCAGGGAGATAGTCAGAAACCAATTAAATCTGTCTGGCTGTGCTGACATTTTACTCATTGTTCACCAAGTCCTTAATTTCTGTAAGTGTACATTAAAATTTGAGCTGCTAAGAATGAAGGGAGGAAAAAGATCAATATCTGAAGTCTCTTCTGTATCAGGTTGAAATTTTTGTTTAAAATCAAGTCTGATCAGTTCCCTAACATGGGTAAAAGTCCTGTGTAAGAGGTCATGTCATTCTCCATTCCAATGGCCAGAAGCCATCGTTTCCACAAGAAACAAAAGCAACTAAAAGCTTTAAATCCTATCCCATTGTAGGAACACAATTGAATTCTCTTGCCAACATGAGGACAGAGTATACATAGTCACTGCATAGGACTGACAGTCTGTGTGGGAATTACTGAAGTCTAGCTGCAAGATTTCCATATACAGACATTTCCTGCCACGAGAACATTACAGTACTAAGTCAGCATCCAAAGTAATCTAAAGAACAAAAGAAAAGCCTCTAAAACAGAGAGAAGGGAAAAAATTATACACAAAGATCACTTCACATATTCAATACAGGCATTTAAAGTGGAGGATATCATATTGTGCAGTCTTTTTTCAGACACATCAATAGGAGTGTGTTTTTAAAGTAAAGCCTGAGGCAGTATCTGACCTTTTTTCAATTTTCTTTTTCCTTTGGATTAGATGGTTGTGAGATGCTGCCCAAGGACAGAACTATAGGGCATACCAAACTCAAACACACATTTGAAGCTGGGTATTATCCATGTTTCAAAGTATGGTCGCAAAGGAACTTATAAGTATCAGTAAAAGAGACAAAAGATGCTTGGGTCCATAGTCTGATATAAAAATAATCTAATCTTGCTATAAACAAAGCAAGGAGAGTTTAATGAATCAGCCATCACATCAGTCATGTTTTAGGTGAACACAGAAATTCTTATGGAGGTTTGATGTCCTTCCAAACTGTGAAATTATTTTTGTGGTGACAAGTGAACTAATACTGATAATGCTGTGATGCAACCCTGTCCAACCACCTCCCAAGAAATCTTGTTTAGTATAGAAAAGGGAGGTGTAGACTGTGACTGCATCAGCTTCAAAATCGCTCTCACCCTTGTGACCTTGAATCCTATTACTCAACACATGGAGAGAAACAAGATTTCCCCAGAATTGTCATGATGGAGAGCATTTCCTTCTTCCACAAACAGTTTAGGCTAAATACTTTTGTGTTTCTACATAAACAGACATCTGAGAAATAAACAGATATCTGAGAAATAAGCAGCCATCATCCACGTCAACTCCCCTTCTATGTCACTTCAGATCAATCCCACTATAAAGACAAGAACTATTGAGTCTGCAGTGATTTTCCACTGTTCTCTCACTTTCCTTTTCCCATGCCTAATGACCTACAATTACATTACATATAATAATAATTAAAAGCAAGAAAACAAACAAACAAAACCATAATAAACTACACTAAAGGATTTGTTTTTCTATGTACCCAGGTGGTACACCGTGTGCAGGGAAGCCAACTGTTCCAAACCTAGCTCTGATGTAATTATACACCGCTAATATAACACTTAGTAGTTGTTCCATATACTTCCTGTATCTCACTGCTACGATTATTCATCATTACTTCATAATATTAATTACAGTGTTATCAGAACAGCTCTTAAAAGCGATGTAACAGGCACCTGAAAATACTTGTGTGCCATTGCAAGTGGTGTACATTGATACCTATTTTGCCTGAGCACTTGCTTGAATAAGTGAACAAATTCTTGCTTCTTAAAATGTGTTCTTAGAACAACCTGACTTTTACTGAATTTTCTGTTTTCTGCTTCTCCTAGAAGAAAGAGATTTGAAAAGCACATTAAAACAATCACAGCACGCAAGGAAATAGGAATCCCTCCGTATGAGTGGGGGGCTGGGCTTGGTGCCCCCCTCTAGGGCTGCCTGATGCAGAGGGTGTGATGTACTCACGTCCAACATCTCCCTCTGCTGGCTAAAGCCCTAGCAATGCCTTCATTTCCAAGCAGGAAAGTTCTATCTGGAGTGAGAATCCCTACATCAGGTCAGCTCCCGTCGTCTGGTTTTTACACACTTGTCATCTCCCTCTGTAACCCTAAAGCAGACAAGGTTTGCGTGATGGATCAGGTGATGACGAACGGGGCACAGTTCAGCTGAAACCCTAAATCCCTGATGTTAAATGCCTTAGTAGGATGCCAAAGGCCTCAGTAAAATGTTTTGAAGACAAAACTTAAGCAAGTTCAGTAGGACCTTTCCTGGGAACCTGGGACTAAAGAGGACTTTGCAACTACAGCTGCTTTGCAGAAGCTTTCATCTTGGACTCTGAACAATATCTGATTTAGCAATATTGATTATTAAGTGGTTTGGAAAACTGTGATCTTAATGGTGAACTTAAATTTCTTAAGTAAAAATCAGAGTCCATTAAATAGGGATGTTCTACCAGACCTCAGTTCTTCACTATTTGATGACCTCTGAAACCATAACTCGGTGTTATTGTATGCCCCACACTAACAGCATTTTTCCATCTGTGCTGTCTTTAAATGCTCAATAGCTGACAGAATTGATGAAAAATTATCTTGATACATTCTGAGAACAAGAAATGCTCACCTATGAACACACTCCAGATGGAAAGTCATGGCAGGGATATTCTGTGAGGAGAATTTCACCACACAGCACCTGTTTCCAGCAGTGCCTTACATGCTTCCTCACACCCTGGAGAGCTAATAGTTTTAGCAGAGCTTTCAGGCTACAACTAGTAGTCTACAGCTAGGATTAGTAAGGTACAATTCCCGTACAATTCCCATACAATTCCCATAGATTCCAACACCAAATGGCATTAAGCTGAAATAAGTATATTCTAAAGTTAACCTTCTCTTTTTTAAGTTGCTATCAGAGTTGCCCATATAGATCTCCTGTAGTCAATAAAAACTGAAAATATGATCCATTCCATTAAAAATTGACAATTCACTTCATACCAACCCTTTTAAAATGTGGCCTGCACTATAGATTCTTGATATGTAGGCTACAGACACAAATATTTTTCCTGCTACAAGATTGTAAACTTCAACAAATAATTCAAAAACTATTTCTAATATAATTTGCACAATTGTAAATAAGGTAAATAAAAGAAAAAATTAGGTTATTCATAGCAAGGAAGAATGTTATCCTTTTCTTTCTTCCCCATCTTTTAAATGGCTTTTTAATTCATATTTTCTTCCCCTTTATTTCCCTTCTTCTTTTGTTTGATAAGCTTTTTTTTAAATTTCCCTTCCCTGCATCCTGTGTGCATGGCGAAACCATTCACGCAGAATTCATCACAGGAAAACAAACATAATATCTCGCTCCCATATTCCCAAGAGGGAATTAACTGAAATTACCAGTTCTTGGGAAATCGACATAGAAAAAAAAGCACGAGAAATTACTATAGCCAAGTTGTCAGGGAAACTGTTAGCACACTGGCAGCTCAGGAAAATGGGCTATTTGAAACACTTTCTACTAAGTACCCAAGCAAACTATAGGGTCGTTTGTGGGGATTGGAGGCACACAAAGCCTGAAAGCATTATTGCCTTTGAAAGGCTTAGTAACTCCTGGCTATTGTGGGGGAGAGCCTTGCAGAATGGACGCTTGCTACCTTTTCAGCATAGACATAGAATTCTATGAATAGCACTTGGCTAATTCCCCCTTTGTGGAAGTCTTTAGGAAGCTTTTCATTGTATAGCCCATTCTATAGAACTCCTAAAGCCAAAAGATAAGAGTTTTCTAAGGAAATTGTCCAATTCTAAGTGGGCTTTTTAAAAATTATTTGTGCCCAGCCCCTGTTACATTTCCTTTGCTACTCAAAGGGCAGCAATTATCACAGCGAGCAGCAGACTTTTGTGACAGAACTTCATTGCTTTTAGTCCTGCATGAATACATGGATGGACAACACTCTGCCAGTTCCAAACGCCCAGGAAGATTCTGTAAACTGCACCTAAGCCACAGAGCTGTGACGATCAGTGCAACACTCCCCTGAGCTCCGAGTTAGGGTAAGCTTCAGACTGTGACGGGACCTGAACTTAGGGCACGCTGGGGGCCTGCTGCTGGGCTGAGACTGGCTTCAACAGCCCTCCCTACACAGAGGCACTCAAACCCAGATGATGTCTTGTTTTGCTGTGCTACTACAAACACNGGGGAGGGTTGTGGCATAACTGCACCTGAAGTAGTATTTTTGTGAGGAGGGTAATGCAGAAAAAAGCAACACGCCCATGCCAACCAAACTTTCAAGCTGACCTTGTTATGGACAACTGACCAGTCAGAGCAAGTACATTAACTGTGGGTCAGGGTAGATGGTGTAAAGAAGGACAAGAAATCCTAGGCTTTAAGCTGACCCAGGATTGCAGTGGATATGTAACATATAAATTTAAAAAGGTCTTTTATATCATATGAGGAGATGCCTTAGTCAATTGACAGTTAAAGGTGTAGAGCTCCCGTATCCCCAACACCATGTTCCAGAAGTTTAAAAAGCCAGTAGCAGATTTCACATTATTATTGCATTCACATGGATCAGACAGAGACCCATGATCAAAAATTCACAAGGCAGTTTGGGTTATTCTAAACATGATCCATGCAAGGGTTGGGGGGAAAAACCACCAAGAGAGAAAAACTTGCTGACAACAATAACAGGTTGACATCAAAGTAAAAACTGAGATTTTGGGGACCATCCCAAGATTTTTCTCCCCATTTCCCCTCTTTCAGGAACTATGCCTATGCTATATCATGCTCAACTATATCAATAATGATTTGATTGCAAATTTTGAGATCTGCTAAAGACAAAGTTTTGTGACCTGATTTTACCTTCTGTTTCATAAGCTATGGAAAGTTTCCTGCACAGTTTGCTCACAGAGTATTAAAGTATTCCTCTTTCTCGGATTACTCGATTTACTTGCATGAACTACAGACCTACCAGCCCTGAAGATCCACCTAACTTGTACCTACTTATCCTCCCCAAAAGTGCTTGCCATCTCTGGCTCCTTTTTACCTTAGAGCGTGAGGATGTGCACGCACATATCCAAGGTGTGTTAAGAGGTTAAAAGGGTGAATTTGTGCTGGGAGCATCATGTAGATGATTGGAGGCTCAGCTTGGCACAAGAAAAAAGGCCAAGGCATGCCAGAATTTGCAGAGACATATTCCTCAAGTTGCTTGAACTGTACTTGGCTCTCAGACTCCCAGCAAAGACCACAAGACTGAAGGTCACTGTGTTCATACAGAGAATTGTTAAGCATGTGAGTGCACACACCATTGATTCCATGCACATCTGAGGCCCTACCATCAAGGGCACTTTGCCATGTGCATTCCTCCCTGTACAGGGCTTCCCGTTCCCCTGACAAGGTGCAGCCATTACATTCAGATAATTCATTTCACTGGCTATAAACCTCCAGAGCAGAGCAGCCTAGCCTGCAGTTTTGCCTTTCTCTGCTCTGTGGAGAAACATTCATTGTAGTTCTCCAGGTTACCAAGCACAGATTGGAAAACTACTGGGGCTAAAGAGGCATGGGAAAAAGAGTGAAATCCAAGTCTGTAGCCCCAAGGGCAAGAAGGGATTGCACAGCACTGTCTGGACAGCCTGCCCGCAACATTTGGCTCTGCCCAGCAATGCTTACACTCACCTTCCTTATAAGTTAACCTGCTTAAGCCACCCATGCCAAACCTTGAAAGAAGAGCCAGAAGATACCTGCAGCAAAGTCCCACTTCTATGAAAATTGCCCTGTCACAAACAATTGGGAAGGATACTCTTGCAGAGACTGAGACTCATTCAATTCAATTCACAACTTGGCAATCAATTTCCATAGCGAGACAGAGAAAGGCAATCTGTGCCTCAACAACTGATGTTTAACAGGGAAACAGTGCAGCCTTTCTCCCAAAGACATCTTTTACTGGTTTGCAGAGCTTGGCTCTGAGATTGCTAATGCACAGTATAATCCAGAAGGACGCTGAAGTATCTGAATTAGCTCTTGAGATTAACTTTTTAAGAGTGGAAGACAGTCACATTAAGAGTACCATGAGTCAGTTAGCCCCAATAAAAAGCAGGGTCTGTCCTACAGGATGCCACCTTTTTCTCTCTACCACTAATCTCAAGACCCTTGAGAGGAGAAAGAAGTTGGCAAATGTCCCTGGCACAGGGTCACAAGGCACATATAATGTGCCACAAATCCCTTGGTGAATGATCCCTCTTGCAAATGTAACTCCCTTCCTCTCACTGAAAACACAACAACTCTATTCTTCTCTAAAGAAAGAGAAAATCATTGCCATACAGAGTGGATGAGAGGGTGAGTAAAAAGAGGAGTGTGGCATCCTTGGAGAACAGAGGTTGTGCAAATAGCACAAGTAACGGTTGAGAGGAGAAACATGGCAGGAGACAGGAAAAGGAGTGCAGCATTTCAAAAGGATCACGATAACAGACAAACATGTTAACATTGGTATATAGTAACACTTAATGTAACATGTTCTTGACATTGCAAACCCCCTACACCATCACAAATAGCATCACAGGACAGCATCAGGCCATGGGCACACACTAACATGAAGGCATGTCATTCCCATTAGCTTTAATAGCAATTATGCATCTGACAGGGGTTTGGTAACATTTTACCTCCATGCATGCCCTATGAGCCTGCACTGAAGTACAGATGGATTGAGACAGTGTCTGTCCAGAAGATGTTAGGTGTTGGGAAAAAAGAACATCACCACATCTGGGAGCTGCTAGCTCCAAACTCATGCTTGTGTCTTAAACATACAATGTGTCTTAAACATACAATGGTTTTCAAAGTTGGTTTTGCCTTCTCTGCAAGCCTATTCCCTAATGGTATCATCAATGCATGTTCTAGCTTGCGTTAAGCAGCACCCTATTCACAAGAAGTAATTTTGCAAGAAATTGAGGTGATTTCAGCATATTTTTGGGTATTAAGATAGGTTTAGCAAGTATCAAACTCAGGAGTAAAGTAGATAATAGGCATTAATCACCCAAGGAAATCCATTAGTCAGTTGCACAGCATTCATGGCTGTTCCTGTACCTACAGTATCGATGAAGTCAGAATGAAACATCAGCCTTCTCCAACTTGCTATAGCAAATCCATATTACTTAAACGAAATAAGAAATTCCAGCCCCATGATCTCCTCCTTCACTTTTGCTAATTACTTTGGTACAGAGATTTCAAAACCATTTTTATGCCACAATAAAAATGTAATGGCTCATCTAGCCTGAAGAGGCATAATTACTACAAATATATTTGCAATGCAGATAATGATTCTGAATAGCATGTTTCCACGGGCAAAATCTAAAAGGAGAAAGCAGACTGATGACTGTCACCTGACTGCCAGTCTTCTAAAACAATGCTCCCTCCAAGAAGATCAGCCCTGCTGCCTAAAAGCTAATGTGCCTAAAAGTATGTGTCTCAGGCATCACTTAATATTTGATCTTTCCTCATGTTATTGGTCAAAGTGGTGTATTTTCAGAGGGCGGGGGAGTTTTTTCATATTTTGTCAATTTTTTCTGTAAGCAAAGAGCATTAGATAAAGGATGACTAAATAAATATATTTCACTCTGGAAAGTCAAATGTCAGTCAGCTATTCACCACTATGGAAACATTGTTCAACCTCATGCATATTTAATACATAACATATCTAGATTGATAGCTAGACATCTCCACAAAATTAGATGTACATTTATATGTTTGTAATTAATTTACATATACAATTGGATTTGTCAATACCATTCCATGCTACCAAAGGGAAGCTCCTTAGTTTCCTAAAATGACAAAGGAAGTTACATACAAGGAAAATAGATCCATATTCTTAAAATTCCCTATTTAAACTACCCCTGTTCATGAAATGCAAGAGGCAAATTTGAGGAAGAAGGGAAGATGAAATTAAAACAAAAAGTATTGGTTTTCCCTTTGTAAGTTATGGGAGGAAAAGAAAAACCCTGCAAAATGTGTAAAATAGACTATTCTTAGTGAAGAAAGTGTTCTGGAACTTTAAAGTTCTACTTTTAATTAAAATGTAAAGGACAGAGGGATTCTGAGGAGCCCCTAGACAGGTATTTCTGTCAAGCCAGTCATGACTGTTTCATTTCTCCTAGTCACAGTGTCCAGGAAGATTTTACCTTAAAAAGACTGCACAACCATCTGAAGAACAGCCTCTGCTGCAGAGATCTGCTGCACAGTTACCAGCAGCACTGCATGTATTTATCTCAGTGCACACCAATTCAGAAGGCAAATGTTGCCTTTCCTGCTCCCAACAGTCAAAGGTAAGAACATCAGAAAAGCAAACTTTCATGTAATACTTTTACTCTTGCTGAGCAGCTGGAAGTTTGAGGCACTTCCCGAGCTCCCTCCTCTTGTGAGGTGAATCAGAGCTGAGGAGACAGGACATCCATTGTGTCCATGACTGTCTAGCATGACATGAGCATTTCCTGACAGCACACACAGGCTGCTGTTGCAAAGCCCCCCCCAGCAACACACCTCTGCCACCCACCTGCCTTGGAGCCAGGGCCAGCCATGACCTTGGGGCCACACAGGAACTGGGGAGCAGCAGTCTACACTGCTTCCCTCTGCTCCCAGCTGACCCTGCACCATCCCTTACCAGTGCTGGCCAATGCACCCGGGTGCACTGGGAACCACCCCGGGGCCTGACCCAAGTTACACATAAACGTCTGCAGCCAGCTGGTTTGTCAGGCAAATCAGTCTTCTGATCCTACCCAGGACTCCATCCCACATGCTGCTGTAACAGCACCACTTCTAGGGGCACGTGGGAGGGTGGAAAAAGGAACACAGGAAAATGCCAGAAAACAGGAGGTACACATGCCATCCACATTGCCAAAATACGTAACTTAATAAGTAATTAGTTTAAAGCCCATTCTCAAAGACTTAACAAATCTGAATTGATGAATTCTGAGCCTTACCCCTTCTCCTCCATCAATCCCTCTTTCCAAGGAATCCATGAGTACAGGCTTACTAACCATATTTTGAAAACTGTTCTCTCACTTGCAGTGAGGGTTAAGTAACCACCCTCACACTGTGTCTCTCTCAAGCACACAAAGCCATCCCCAGTACCATGCCAGGTGGGTTAACTTGCTGGTTAACTTTCATGTTTGAAATAATTGATCTTGCCACATTCTTTTGGTACTTCCTATTCTGTCTCAAGCAAGAACTCAGAAACTGTTGAAAAAACACAGAGAGATGGACAGCAAGCAAAAAAGAGAATGAAAAGGAAAAAGAAAATGGATAAACAACAAACATGTTTGAGTCCAAAATAAAAATGGGTTAGTTTTCAGGTCTTGTCTAGCTTTAATCCTGGAAGATGTGTTTGCCTGAACCAATCTGTCCATTGTCAGCAAACAAATGGCAGTCAACAAACACTTCAATAGTCTTCTCCTGACTTACTTTTTATGTTCCAGCTTCTTCACTGCCAAGTGTTCAAACCTATTTGCAATGATTTCATTTTCTTTCTAGTTTGAAGAATGTGATGACAGTCAGTGCAAGAAAGCTGTACAATAGTTAATATTGTGCAAGCACTAGAATGATGAGAACACTGTTGTCAGTAAACATGGTCATTTCCCTAAAATGTATTTATCCAATTATTAGGCTTGTTTAGTCCATGCTTGTGTGGACTGCTGGAATTACAGAATAGTAAACCTTCAAAATGTTCATTTAATTCTATTGACAAAATAGAAAGAATGAAGCTGAACACCTCAGGATCAGATGGGCAGTCTTGTATGAAGAGCACATTCCCTGAGGAGCAAATGGAAGATCTTAGCTATCATATACAGCTTCATAAACCATTAAGGAGACAGAACATTGTCTGTTCACAATTAAGTCAACAGCAAAGCCTCACTGGCATAGGAATCAGCACCAACATGACAGCTGATCTGAAACACATGTCCAGGCCCTAGCAACTACCTTGACACAATGGTTCACCCTTAACAACTCCACTAGCAGCATTTCCCTCCTGAAAAATAAAGGCAACTTTTAGTAATAGACTTGGAAGGAAGGAAATCCAGAAGTTCTACCTTGTAAAAGTTCTCTTTCCTTCCCACCTATTTGGAGCAGATTTTTTCCACTTCTTGTCTCTCTCTCATTTATAAGTCAAACTCCTAGCAGCTGCTTATTGAAGACCTAAGTGGTGATTCTGGCTGGCTGGTGGCAGCTTTTTTCTTTCAAAATAACAGGCAAAGGATACACAATAAGAAAGATTTCTTCACAGTTTCCAACACAGTGGATGAGTAATTCCAAAGGTATCAAGAATTTCTTCCACTTGCAGTATTGCTTTCTTCTGCTTTATTTAGAGGATATGACAAAGACCTAACTTAAGAGATATCAACAATGCTATACCACACAGATCGTTCTCCTTTGCAAGGGGGAAGGATGTAATTAACAGCTGCCCTGTATAAAAAGTTCATTGCACATTATTCTTTTGCAGTGGAGGTTTCTGAATCCATTTCAATAGTTTATCAAGATAAAACAAGGTAAACAAAACAAGATAAAACCCAAACATCTCCCCCTGTTATTTATTCAAATGTTTAAACACTCTTTAAAAGATAACTCAGTTTGCTGCTGAGTGACAAGCAGGAGGTATATAACAACCATACACACAGGCTTTTCTCACTTTAAGGCTTTGATTTAGAGCCCAGAGAAGATTCCAGAAGAAACAGCAAACTGCAACTTGCCACAAGTAAACTGCACTCTTGAAAGCACACTGCATCTGCCACAGCAATGGTGGGATCAGAGAGTGTTCATGGTGAATCTCTGTGCTAGATGAAAATGGACAGTCTATGTAAAGCTGATATCCCAGAGATCTGAATTCAGTTTTGGTGTGCTCTTGATTTTGCTCACATTTGCAAACATTTGATAGAACTGCTGTTATTTATTTAATCACTACCACAGACCCAATACCAGCTGCAGATAAATCAACAAGAACATTCTTGTTACTCTGGCATCTCATAAAGGAGATTTCCATTCTTGCATGCCTAGGAATAAAAGTTCCATCAATCAGAATCATTCATCAGTTTTGTAATGCCCCTCTGCTTGACCTTCACTGCCTCATGCAACAAGCAATCTGCTGAGTCTTCTTCTGTAAAGAAGAAGCCTATTCATCTAATCCATCAAACAGAAGAGGAGTAGTTGTTTTGGTCAAATTCATGGAAAAGGCATGATGTGGTGGCTAACTGATTCCCAGGATCCACATCACCTTAAAGCTCTTACCTTCCAGTAGGCGACAGGGGCAATATTGCAGTAATCAGATGAGCAGGCAGCTGACAACTGCATTTAAACTGATTGGGGCTGATCATCCTTAGGCCAATGTTGCAATGAGAGGACTACAAGCAAGAATTATTTTTAAATTATATCCCTTAGATGCTGCTTATGATACAGCTTTTCAAGAACACTTAGAGTAATATTCTCCTTTAGGACAGGCAGAATAGATTTTATTTTTCATTAGCCTACAGCATCAGGAAACTTGGAGTTCAGTACGATGTAAAAGAAGAATTAAAATTAATTGAGTGACTTTGAGTATGCCTTTGGTGATTTAATCATATTGCAAAACTACTGCTGAGAGAAGATTGGCTCTATGTGGCCCTAACACAGAGACTACTCTGATCTGAGCTTTAATCATACATAAACAGTATCTGAAAGAGATTCTCTGTTGGAACTAATCCTTTCACACCTCGACTCACATTTTTTCTCAACCAACAGGAGACATTTAATAGATTAAAGTATTAAATATTACTCTGGTCCAGACCTGGATCATAAATCCCAAAGACAACATTTTCAATTAAGACAGCCTGAAACAACCTGTTTTTCAATGCTCATTATCTGATACATCTATTTGCTTTAATTATTCTAGTCATGGAACTTGTTAAAATTAGGTGCCATAGCAACATCTGAAGGATAGACTAGGACAAACCTTGGAATTATACAGCTTTGCCTTTTTTCTAGACCTCTTCAACTTATTTTCCTAAATCCAGCCTTACCAAGGATCTCTTGAAATTGTTAACATTTCACAGATTTTTGTATTAGTGGCATGATACTACTGAAAAACATATCATGAGAAAAGCAGAGGCACCACAAATGAGGAAGTAGTGGCAAAAACTGGAAATAATAACTAGAAAGGAACTGGAGTTTTTTACACTGGTAAAAATGATTCACCCTTTCAGTATTAATTCTTAAGAAATTCCAATTGCTTTGTATTTGAGGAGGAATATTAGTTTCCTCATTTCCCATTCCAAACTAATTTACACCACAAGTCCTTCCCCAGAAACTTGCAATTACAGCAAGGATGAATAGCATGAGAGCAGACTTCATCTTACTGAACATAACTCTACAGTAATAGATACACACCAGTTTCTTTTAATTTCTTCAAATATTCACTGACGTCTATTCAGAGCTGACCATCTAGCACCCACTATGAGGGAAAACAATCTCATGTTTCATTCTTTTAAAAACTTTCATGAATGTTGCTTTTCTTTGTTAATTTTGCATCATTTTTTGCACTCTTCTAGAGCCTTCCTAGACTCTAATGTGTTAAAATATGGCTCAACCTCAGATAGACCCCCAGGCACTGCACCAGGAACTGCTAACTGTAACAAAATATCATCTTTCTGCTTTTTTCTTACTGCTTAGCCAGTTCCTCATCTCATGCTCTCTTTCTCTCATTTAAATGAAAAATAAAACCGTGTGAGGAGCTTTGTCAAAGGCTTTTTGAAACATGATCTCTCCATAAAAGTTGCTGCAAAGATGCAGACTACACTAAACAGAAAAATGATCAGAAGACCAACTGCCTGGGCATGACTCATTTTCTGACACACATGTAAGCTGTGCCCCAGAAAGGCACAGAGGCAGAGGTCAAGACACATGTGATAAAATGGGGTCTGTAGTTTAATGATTGGCTCCAAGTAAGCTGCAAGCTTCACCACTCTGAAAAGGAATTGTTTGTGCAAATCGTTATGCTGGCTCCCAGCAGACCCTCCTTGTCTAAGTCATTAAGACTCTCCCTCTTACCACTATTAGTCATGCTGAGTACTAATATTATTCATTCTTACTCATGGCTTACTCTTTGAATAACCTCATTAATTTCAGTGAGAAAGTTGCAGTAGGAGGTATTAGATAATCTATGCATTTATATATGCATGCACGTCTAATTAAAGGGTATCAAATGAGATGACCAAGTTTCTATTGCTGACTAAGCTGATCCTTGAAACTCTGGACCCAGAAGTGAAAGTGTTTGTGGCTGCTGCTAAAGACGTGCTAAGTCAAGCTTTCAAAAGTACCTGTGGCAAAATCAGTATTCACAGCAATTTTCATGAGGACACTGCAAAGTTATAGAAGCCTTTCACCTCTGGGCTCTGCTGTATAAAAGAGGCTTGGAGAGTGGCACTTGCCTGTTCTTTAGTACTCCCAAATAGCACATTAGTAACAAAATTGGGAAGCAGACTTAGAAGGACACATACAGGTTTGTACCTCACAGACCACTGTTCCTGGGTTTTTGTGGATTCCACTGACATTGAAAACATATCTCTTCTGCAGATCTTCCTCCTTCCAAAGCTAGGGAGAAGAGCAAGTCAGTTAACCATTCATTATAAGATCAAACTGTACTTTATGTCCTTCTAAAGGCATCCTGTGTTAGAATCATCTGGGAGAAAGGGCAGATTCTACTTAAAGAAGTAAAGCGCTCATGAGAGCATCTCAAATCATCCAGGTTGTAGATCATGAGTGTTGTTGCTTTTTATTTTTTAAAAAAGAAAGTTAATTTCCTCAGTGAATTCAGCACATTGCAAAACTTCATGTATTACAACATTAATCCTTTAATTATATTTTTAAAGAGGGAAATTCTTGTGATAACTTTTTACAGAAATAAATAGGGACAGCAGTGCAACAGGCAGGAGGAGACTGGAGAGAGATGCTGTCTGAAAACAGAACAATGAGTCAGAAAAGCATGACTGGTGTCTGTTCCCTGATAATTTCCTTCAAATGTTAAAGGAATTCCTTCTATGGGTGAGAATTGTAACTTTTTCCTCTGTCCCCATGTCTTGCCTCAGTCCCCTCCCTCCAGCAAAGTTTACCAGCACAGCTACACTCATCACCCATCCTGTTTTCTCACCACTACCCACCTCATCCCTATGAAAGCCAGCTGGATCAGGCAATGCCTGTGAAGCCAGGCTCCTAATCCCATCAGGGGAGGGTGATAGCAATCTGAAAGTGGCAAGGCGGGACACTTTCTAAATACTACCACCCACAGGAACAATTGTACTCAGCTGCCTACAGACTGTGCAAATCTGTCTGCTCCCCTCGCCTGGAAAAGGAGCAGGAAAACAAGGACAGGATCAGTCTGTGTTGCTCAGTGACAAGGCCCTGGAGAAGCAGACCCAGTCCTTGTCCAGCTCTGTGGAGCACACCTTGAGTGTCAGCCCTGTATGCTTATTGACTCTGCTCTGCCTCAGGCACTAGATGTGGCCCACATGAGTGGTTCCCACTTCACCTTTGTCTGGAGCCAGGGTTAAACTTCATGTTCAAGGCAGGCCCACAGGCTGGTGTGACAGCTGAGGTGAGCTTAGTGGATCACCAAGAGGTGACAGCTTTTTTGCCATTAGATCCCACTTACTGCATTTCCATGTTCAACAAAGTCCTACTGTAAGGATGCACCTGATCTACAAGGCCCTCTCGTCCATCCTCACAATGCTCTGCACCAAAAACCTTCCCCTGTCACAAGACTGGCTGCAGCACATTTGAGAAGCAATCAGGACATGGCACCCTGAATGACACAATGCTGCCTTCTTCCTCAGATTGTAAACATGAACCCTCCCTTGCAGCTGGGGACAATTTTAGTCACCACAAGCTCTTGAAAAATAACAGCTAATGCACTTCTCTCAGAACTGGTGTTGTGTTTTTCTCTGATACAGACACATACTGAGGCTGGGGAAGGAAACATTTATCACCTTGTCCCTGGTGGAGCCAGACTACAGGCAGGCACCACTTTATCCAAAGGAAGTAATTAAATGATCCTGCCACTGACTGAGCTCTCAAATAGCTCCTTCCTATCAGATAGGCTTCTTCACACATGAGGAGAGGAGTTCTTCTCAGACTTATTACCAGAGGTACATTAAACTTTTTGATTGCTAAGGTGTGTTTCTAGACAAAGGCCAATGCCAACATGGGCCACAGTTGCCTACAAACTGCCCACCCCTTCCTTTGAGAGCTCATAGTTCATAATCTCATATGGATGGACCAAGGCTGACGTACTTTAGCTTAAAAAAAGAAAAAAATCAGATTTAGGGTTGCCAGTTCCACTAGCACAAGAACAAGAATCTGTCAGACAAAACCAGCAACTTCCACACCTGCAAAATTCAGGCCATATTATTAAGAATTCTGTCATTTCAGTTATATCATTCCAGCCATATCATGCAGAAAAGTCCGAATTAATATATTTCTTTGTTGGAGAAATAGAGGAAACAGTCATCTGCCTATCACATAAGAATGCAGTGAAGAAATATTGGGTAACATCTCTCTCCTAGGTCATAAATCATCACACAAGTACCTAGGAGTATTAGAACTTGAACATTTTTTAATAAAAAACTCAAATAATCTGTCTTCTACATATACAGTAATAGCAATTCCCATAGGTATGATAAAATTATCTGTTGCAATCTTTTAAGAAACATGTTTCATCGGGGGTCCAATGAACAAATACTTTCTTAATGGAAAAAAGAAAACAAAATGCCAAAGCCACTTTAAAACTATTTCAGTTTTGATCATGAGGAATGCTGGGTCAGTCCTGTGCCCAGATACTGGTAAGCAAATGGCAAATTGACTTCATTGACTTCAATGGGAGAACAATAGGCCCTCGAGGCAATGTATTTTAAGTTACTGATATTCACAGGAATTTCCCTGCAAGCACAAATGTCATACAGTAACCACTGGGCAAGAATAAAATAGTGACATTATTACTAGTGCAGAATAATGGTTCCTGACCCTTGCACTGTGCCCTATAGTGCAAATATCACTACATTTATTAAGATATTTCTTTTCCTTGGTGTTTGAGGGTATGGATCACAGCAGGCAATATTTTTATTTCCACAATGACCTTTGCAAAACTCACACAGCTAGATTATGTTATGGTAGTGGTACAACCCAAAGGTCATGGAACATTATTCTGCCCTAGTAACTATTAGGGATGTGATGGGAGTTGGAAGAGGTATCTGTCCCTTGGGCCAGTTTTCCACCTCTGGAGACCTGGGTTCAATATTGGCCACAGCAGTGACACACTGGAGGCTAAGAGTCCTCACTAACATTTCACCAGTGAACTGAAGGCTATGCTTTCTGACTTGGTGAAGTTTGCTCTCTCTTTAGCTACTACTGAATCATCCAGATAATAATAATATTGGAGGGTGTGAGAGCCAGTTTCTAAATGCAGAGGAAAATGCTGCCACCTTCTGATGAAGAGACAAGGCGAAGCCACAAAATCAACTTGAAGGTGAGGAGAAGGCATTATCCTGGATAACACTGACAAAAAAAGCTTCTAACTCAGCAGTGCACAGCTTGTTGGCAGCAGGCTACACTTGTGCTGTGGTTGTCAAAACATTAGATTATGATGACAACATATTGTGTTAGTCCATACTTTTCAAAATGACATAAATCTAGGGCAGTGGATGAAAAACATAGCAAGAAAGAAAAAAGTTTTAAAAGTATTGTGTGAATTTGTATAGCAGATAGGAAAGTGAACAACAACACTGTCTAATGGGTACAAATGCCTGCAAAATATGTGTATTTTCATCAAAATGTCATTTAGGGACACAGCATGCAAAGTGACAGTGGGAAAAAAGGTAAAATCCAAGGCTCAAAATCACATGGAAGACAAAAAAGCAGCAGTGAGACACTAAGGAAGCAGAAGCTGGTGCATCCACTGATGAGTTTAAACTATCCTGTTGATTCACACACAAGCAACACAAGGTGAAGTAGTTGCAGCAGAAAGAACAAGATTCCTAGGGATGACACATGAATTAGAAAACCATTCACCTCCTTTGTTTCAGAACACCCTGTTCTGGCACTGCCACAACACGTCACTTTGAAACCAAAATGGCATTGAGAAGAATTACACAAACATGGGCATGTGGTTAACCCTGCTGGGGCTTGTTGCTGTGATGTAACCACCCAATTTTTTTCCTCAGTGATTTGCATGTCAGGATTATATAATTTATTTTTTTTTTTTTTACAATTTTTAGCCTCCAGGCCTTAATTATATTTGTGTTTTGCTGGTACAACAGCATTTTATCCTGTATAACTGTAACAGAACACCAGCAAGTCATGTCTGTGCAACAGTAAGTGCACTGCTTGGTTCTCCTCACACAAAGCTGACACTGAAACCATCTTAAATATTCCTATTGTGATAGAAACAGGGAAGAATTACACTGAGAGAAATGAACCGCTGGCAATTTCACAGCAGTTTTAGAAAAGAAGAGGAATGTATTTGGAGACAGGATTTTTAGCAAGGTTGCCAGTAGGATTCCATCTAGGGTTTTTTTCATTTTGTTCTTAAAAAAACCCCAAACCCCAAATCAAACAGGAAAAAAAACTTGACATAATTTTCAGGGAAAATTACCACAGCATAAGACTTTATTTTTTTATTTTTCTGACAAGGATTGGACGTGTCTAGTGAATGTTACATTGGTCTCTCTCAAGCCAGCAAACAGGTTTTGTGGCACAAACCTGCCCTCTGCTGGAAATACAAGAAAACGGTAAATACAAAAGAGAATCGCAATATATTTCCAGTGACGCGCGCTTTTTTTAATTTTTTTTTTTTTTTTTTTTTTTTTTTTTTTTTTTTTTTTTTTTTTTGGTACACAAAAAGCAGTTCTTCACATTGTATATTATCTTTCGTGGAGTGAAAATGAACTGATTTTTCAAACTCTGAATAATCCACTTTATTCAATGCTACAGAACAACGCCTCATCTACCAAGAGAACATTACTAATCCTGCATAAACCCAAGTCTGTGAAGGAAGGCAAATGCTGGTACAGTGAGGAGGAAGCACTGACATGATAGCAGTATGCATGTCTTCCTTTCCTCTTGAAATTCACCACTAAGAGGCACATCTGCATCTCACCTCTGGGAATATTATATCCTCTTCTAATATTGTCACTCTCTATAAACTGTGAAAATCACATCTGTCATTGCTGTCTTGTCCCATTCCTGTATATTACCAATTATTTTTTGCCTTAAAAAATGTCAAAAACCTGCTTCAACAGCTCCAGCATATATTCTGTATTCCCATACACAAAGATCAATGCATATTGAATAGACTCTCAAATCCCTTTGGCCTGATACAAACACATCACTTTTCGTTTAAATAGAATAACCTTGTTAAAATTCAGTCTCTTTGCAAATAAAGGACCAGCCAGCCCAAATGAATGAGAGTGACCAGTCTTTCCTCCCTGCAAATCTGCAGGTGTAGAATGTTTGTAAATACATGGTTTGTAGGTACCACTCACTTATTGCAGAAGAAAAGCCCTATCTCTTCCAGCAGCCACTCACTCGACTGAAAGCTAACTTGTGCCTTACTCTTAAACCTCCAGTTCATTACCCCTGGCTTTGCAGCTTATCCAACCTGGGCACACTGCCAAAAGGGAACTACTAATGGCCAGAACTCAAAAAAACACTTGTGCCAAGAAATGAACTTCAGGACTACTTACATTAGAGCCTCTGCTTTTTTGTGGAATTTATGCCAGTAAATAACTGCACAGGTGCTCCTGCACAAACACAGGCTTACTCTAAAGATTGTAGCCACCATCCCTGCACATGTCCCAAGACCTGCACAACTGTTCATCCAAGTCTGAAGATGACTTTCCTGTAGCTATGATCCCCCATCTTAGAACTCCAATGGGGCAGGCAGGGCCTGATGGGGCTTCAGTGAATCTGAGGTGATCAAACACACTTTTAGCCAGTTTCACAGTGTGCCTATATTCAGATTCTGCAACTTTCTGGGGACTGAAGCTCACCTTCCTAAGGCAGTACCTACTGCTGTGCCATTATTCAGCCGTAGGTGCTTTTACATTACCTGGCAGGAGCCCTCTTCACGGGCAAAGATGTCCACTCACTCACTGCTAGGGCTGGGCTCCTCCAGAGCTGACTATGAGCTGTACTCACACAGACCTGCAAAGTGCTCAGAGGGACAGCTTAGACTATGGCATCCCTGGCAGAGAAGTAAAAGTATGGAGTCATTGTCTGGCTGGGAACAGCAGTTTTTTTGGGTGTTTTATTCCTGTGTAGGACAGAAGCTCTGGGATTCTGCTGTGCTCGTTCTAGCTATAGCCAGCATCATTCCTGAAGAACAAAATGGACAACCTAGCTGGTCACTTGGTGTCTGTGAAAGGCAAAGGCTGCTGCACTTAACTGTGCTCTGATTTTAACCAGAAATCCATATGTCCGTGTAAGCACTGATGATCCTGCATTTGAAATCTAAAAATTTCTCAGCAATACTAAAGTTGACATGCCAAGTGGCAAGTATCTCAGACATGCTGAAACTTCTGGAAAACCCTTATAAGTCAGCTTACAGACACATTCTTGGAAGAAAAGACTGCAGCTGGAAATATGTGAAAATACCTTATTCACTTGCCAAAAATTTTTTTTTAAAATGTATGTGTTGTGGAGTTAAATCTCCTGGTGTGCACTCTGCAGGAAGGCATTTCTAGAAGCAGTATCTTCAGTTCAGAAGCAGTATCTCAGGAGAATCAGAGCTCAAGTCAGCCCTTACACCTTTGCACTGCACAAATAAATTTGGTCTTCAGGACAACCCTCAGCAGGCAGAGGCTTTGTCAGTATCTTATGTCTATATAGTCAGGGTACTTAAGGTGGAAAAATACAATCCAATAAGTATGGAACATAACAAATACATTTTTACATTTTCATGTTGCTGAGCAGCACTGGCATTTAATTAATAGGATCCCAGGTTGAAGGTAATTTTGTAATATTTAAGATAATAATTGAGTTAATGTCTTGCATTCGAGTAATAAACAAAGCCTATCTTTATCAAACCAAAGTGAATTAACTGGTTTTATGGTATACTCACTTCATCACTATGACTGGGTCCCAACCTACAAGGATGTTATGTGCTTCAGTAAGAGAGAAGATGTGGCATTTCCAGTCAAATCTCACATTACCCACCTTAAGGGCTGCTGGTGGTACCTGCAGGTGCAATCACAGTGCCCAGGGAGGGTGGCCTGGAGAGCCTGATGGGACACACCAGTAGGACTGAAGACAGGATTTTAGTAGCTGAATTATGCTCCCAGTTGTTTTCATACAGATCGTCTGGCGCTCTGCATCTGTTTTCTAGTCAGGATAATATCGTTCTCTTCTTTCCCATTTCTCTGTTGTTTTCTGTGCAACTCAGTTCTATTTGCATTTCAGCCTGTACCAAGTCAATTTTTTTTTTCTTTTCCTAAATTTCTGCAGTCCAATGGCCTCTATAGAGGAGCTAAGTTTGAATTTTTCACTTTTTAATGTTAACATTCTTGCTTACACAGTCCACCTCTTGGTACTACAATGATAATGTTCTTCATTGGCTGTCACTTACACTCCCTAGAGTTTTGTCATGAATTATACCCCCAAAAGGGTAGCTATATTTTTAGAATGATCAAAAGGCATTTTATCAAATGAGTGGGACACATCTCTAAATTTTCTGTGTCACAGTTGAACTTATTTGCATAGGCAGGTATTTTTCTTGCCTTGTAATCTTGAAACACTGTGGTCACAGCAGATCTTTGCTTTCCCATTTTCAAACGTTAATGTGTCAAAACCCTCCTGGGTCTGTCCTGCTCACTTAGTTCTGATCACTATGCCCTTTCTTCCCTTGAAGTTTTCTTCTTTTTTTCCAATCAAAACATGTTAATTCAATCTCCCTAATTTCAGAGGCAGATGAAATGCAGCTCACAAGTTTGAGGCAGAGAAAGGAGGAAACCAGGTTTGGTCACTTATTTTTTGCTATAAAGTTGAAGTTCCACAGCACTTCAAAAGACCAGCCTACGAATGTGGAGACAGCATCTAGCATATTTGGGAGCTACTCTCCATAACAGGTCCTGTGGGCATTACCTCAACAGAAATAGTAAATGTTCATTTTCCAACTGATGCCAAAATACTAGCAGAACACAAAGCACATTTTAAGCTGTAAAAGCCCAAAGGCTGTCCCTATTATTCGCATTGTAGCACATAAACAAATAAATTGCTGGTCAAAACACCGCTGCAAAAGGTCACGGCCAGAAGAGGATTTTGTGCTCCGTTTCCTTCCTTCTCCGGCAGCCCGGTGTTGTGGGGACGCCTCTGGAATCAGCCGCTGCTCCCCGGCGCTCATTAGCACAAGAGGGCACTGTAGCCACACACATCAGGGCACGGCTCCTCAGCCCAGCAACTCGGTCACCCGAGCAGCACCAGGCTTGAATCCTCTCTTCCCTGAGTGGAGAGCTCCCGTCTTCTCCCACCCAGGCTGGCAGCAGCCACGGCGCTGTGTGCTCAGGTGCTGCACTGGCACACCTAGCACAGACAGGTACGATGTATCACTCTGGGGTAAAACACACCCTGCAGAGTTTATCCCAGTTCCAGGTTTGAGTAAAATTTTACAGTTATGGTTTATCTGCATCCCCAGGGATTTGAAGTCAGGGAAAATAACAAAAACTTCTTTAAAAAGAAGTTTAAATCCCAGTTTATGCTATTGGAGAAAACATTCTTCTGTGCTTCTTGTAATGAGTATTTAGATTATATTGGCAAACAGAAACCTAGACATTCATTCATGGGACAACCTAAAAAGAGCTCGTGGCAGATTCACGTGAAGGGTAATAAAATTTATTAATGTGTCTGCAGATTTGTAAGTCCTCAGGCCTGTTTATGCTTCCAAATAAACATGTTCTGTCTTCAGGATTAGAGCATTCAGAGTTTCCACTAATTCAGATACAAGTAATAAGCATGATATACCCCAAAATATCAGCCTACCACTAATACAAGAAACTGTCAGGAAACTTTAGGCTCCTCACTCAATATATTCAGTTACATTTATAATAATGAATAACGAACAGCAAAAAGATGAAATACTTATGTTCTATCTCAGTTCCTCAAAGTACCCAATGTTTGTAGCTCTAGAAACAAAGTAAGAGAAGTCTGTCACGGTGGAATTGTACTTATGTTCTGATTTGACTCAAGCACTGGGTGGACATGCAGGCTACTTAGAAAAAGAAAAAAGTTTAGGATGGGAAAAAATAGAATATTAAAATAATATCTCAAATCAACTACAAAGGGGCCATTCTTGGTAAATCAAAGAGTAAGAGCATAAGCAAATCCCACTTGTGCTTTTAGAGTGCTTTTCATTTGGCAGTGATGATTTACAGAAGTGATTTGAAAGGAATAGATTTCAGCAACATGGGATTTCCAGTGGGGAAATCTGCAATGAAATTATTGCAATGTAAGGCTTCAGAATTTAAGGGGTTCCTATGGGGAATCAGGATTAAACAGCATCAAGGAAGTGTTAAGCATGGTATTCCAGAAAGAGCTCAGGAAATCCTTAAAGCTGGTGGCTGGAAGCTCTCAGGAGAGCTATCAATCCATAATGTGTGGTACTCTTACACTGTATGAGCTGCTCTAGAGACAATGTGCTGCTCAAGGCAGACTCTTGGCCTAATGCCACATCACCTCTGTGTTCCTGTGCCCCACCTTGGCACACAGCAAGCCCTAACCCCGCTGATCCTGAGGGATGACCCAGCAAACCACATGAGGCATTCAGCCCAGGGTACTGCACCTTCATCTAAATGGTAACCTTCAAAGCACAAAACTTCCAAGTATTTTCCTGCTCTTAACACCTTTCTTGTATCTCCTTTTCTTTCTCTGCCCCACTTTTTCCAACCCTGCATTACAGAAAAAACCCATAGCTCACCAGCCTGTCCTAGGTAAGGCTTCTTTACGCTGTCTTATCCTATCAGACTCAGATTTAAAAAGCAGCTAAAAACCTATGACTTCAGCAGTTGGTATCAATTAAATATGCCAGGTCTCAGAGCATCTAATAAATTAATATGCTGAATTTATTAGCAATACAATTAGAAAGTCACCTAGTCTTACAAGTAATAGCCTCTTTCTTTCCTGTTCTTTCTTCTTTGCTTGTACACTTTTGTCTTCTGCTGTTGTGAAGCAGAGCTAGACAACAAAAAGCAGTGAGTGCTCAGCACACTTCACCTAATAACAAGACACATGATACCATCTTTATGTAAAAGATTAAAAAGTTTGGTTGTTTTTTCATATACAAACAACCAAAAACCTCAACTATGAAACTGTCTTTGAAATAGAATTGCAGATATTTTTAATTTAAATCCTCTCTGTAGCTAATAAAAAGCAAGTAGAGGATATTGGTACAAGTTTTCTTGATACTACAAACATTTATCTCCCTCCATATCTTCAGAAGATACAAAGTGCTCATTATTTGCAACAGTATTTCATAGACCAGCATCTCTGTTCCCAAAATGTCAGATAATGCTTACTTCTACATGGTGACAGTGCCACATAAACATCATGAGCTCTCAGAGCCCTTTATTCCAATAAAAAAAATAACAGAAATGGAGTGAGATGAGAATTTTTTAATTCTCAGCAAAAGCACAGCTGAAACCTGTATCACCCCTAGATTTCCTAGAATTTATCTCCCATCTTTCTTGTGTCCAGACACAGCTATAAATTTCTCCTATTTCCACAAAGGTCACCTTTTGTGAATGGAAAAGTACTTCGCTGCACTCAGCACCAGCATTAAAGAACAGAAGATTCCCTATCTGTGAACTACTGCAAATGATACATATGAGGTTTGAAAAGCTGTTTGTGTATAGCCAGTTCTAACATTTGCTATTTACAAAGACAAAACAACTGTAGTAAATTAATTCTACCAAGATCCTTTGCATTAACCACAGATGCACTACAGGTGCATTTGTAAAGCCAAAGGGCATAGCACTAAAACAGAATAATCCCTTGTGACATACAAAAGCAGTGTCTCATTTGCTTCTGTCATCCAAAGACATTTGCTTGTAGCTGTGCACTACCTAAATCTAAGGTGTTAATGTACTAGCCTGATTTCAGAAATCTCAGGAGCTGCTCACCCCAGGCAAAAGATATGCATCTTTTTGGGGGGCCTACTATGCAATATAACACATGAAAGCTCTATTTCTAAGAGGAATAAGGCAGCACCTTATATAACATCTAAAGGAACAGGTTTTTTTTTTCTCCTTTTCTAGAGATTTGTAGATTAGATTTGTAGGAAAAATAATCATGTTGTTCTTCTACCAACCATCCCCCACACCTAAAGAAAACCTGCCAGAACAAAAATCCCAAATCCCCTGAAACCAACAACTCTCAGAGCCAATGCAGCACTAGACCATACCTCTCTGTTCAGATCCATTTTAAAGAGCTACAATTTTGTGTTACTAACCTAGGGCCAAATTCAGCATGTTCTACTCATATTAACTTCAATAGTGATGCACAAATAAATAGCATTCAGTGAGACTTCTGCTGGTAAGTACTACTTACCAATGTGCAGACTGCCATATCCAGGCCTTTGTGACCCTGTCTCTCTTAGCTGGTCTGAAGGCACCCTACGTTTGGAAAGCCTCTGATTCCAGCCAACAATTCCAGAAACATTCCTACTTCTCTGGGAAAAGTTTTCCTACTTGTATCCTACTTTATTTTTCTCCTAACCACACTTCTTTGCCTTTTCCAAGCTGCATGTGAAAGTGTGCTAGATCATTATGTATGTGCACACCCTTTGCATGTTTAGGAGAATTCTAGATGGTCTATAACCACAAAAACACACCCTGTTTGCTGTGACAAGTGTTACATCTGCAATCAGAAATGCTGGAGAGTTGCAAGCCCAGAGAACAAGTCTGTAAGCCTTGTATGAGTTCCTGCATGGAAGCTGGAAACAGAGACTATCATGTTTATAGAAGTCAGGCATATCCCTCAAGGCTGACACCTGGAACTTTCCTCCACTCTGGGGAGGCCTTCCTCCTAGTGCTGTACTGTTTTAACTGACACAGTAATTCTTACAATTTAGGAACAGCTCCACAATTCAGAGATTGCTAACAAGGCATTACAGAGCAGAACATAAAAGGGAGCAAGTTAGAACACCTTCAGCAGTGAGAAACACGGTGCACAGATGCAGCGGCTCCTGATGGGTCTGGAAGTGTCCAGCTCAAGTGCTGGAAGGAAGTCAGCTTCAGAGCAGACATGCACAAATGGGATATAATAGGGACTGAGGCCCTGCACTAGCAAAGAGAAGCCATAGGTAACTCCTTCCCACCTCTTGCTGATGTGACACTGTGCTGGGCTTCATGCTGCAGAACTGGACTTCATTTTGTGGAAATAAGCAAGAAGCTCCAATTTGGCATTTAAAATCTACAGCTTGAGGGCCTGTCCCTGGGAAGTGCTGACCATTTGATTTTTGCTGCAGTCAGTTCTTTTTTTCAATGTCCAGCACCCTACACCCTCTGCAGACAGACCCACAGATTTTCGTCAGAAGCTTAGGCAGGGAAGATACCTGACTTACTCAAAAACAACACTGAGAAAAGCATGAAACAGCTTCAGAGTTCAGCAGCTCAATGATTTTGTGTGATCCACAGGAAAAAAAGCAACAGACTCTCAGGACAGAACTGCAGCTGTGGGGTCCACACTCACTCTTCGCATTCAGTAGACAGCATCGCCCCGCTCAACCGCACAGTACTTACGTGTCCCTTTTCTTGTGCGGAGTTCTTCGTGCACGAGAGTTTTGTGAGCGGCTTACTGCGGTTTGGAGTGCTTTCTCAAGGCCTCCCCTGGTTCATCGAGTAGCCCCTTGGACTAGTCCCTTGGCACAACTGGCTGGTGGCTTTTCAAAAAAATCTTTTTAGAATTTAGGTTCGTTTTGATCAGTCTCTCTAGATTTGCTCTCTTTCCTCTCCGAGCCGCTGATAGGGAGCGGGGCGCCTCCTGAACAGGGAAATTGGGGTCTAGGAGTCCTGGTAATCAAAATGTATCACGTCGGAGTCACCAACTATTATAAATGAACTCAGCCAAATAAAAATTCAACAAAAATTTATTAGATCAAATACAAGCAAATTAGAAAAGCCCACCACCAAAAAAAGAAAAAATACAGGTCCGAGTCCGGGAGTCGGCCTGGGTGAACCAGAGATCAGCCTTGCCTGCACTGATCCCCCCTAGTTCACGATTTGCTAGTCAAGGCCTTGGGTTTTTATACAGTTTTTCAGCCCTGAGGCTGAGGAACTCCCAGATTTCTATTGTACAGTTTGTTTTCTCTAGATATGTTAAAGATGTTCTGGGGTCTGTGAATGAGATGTACACACGGTATACAATGGTTTTGCTGCTTCTTCAGGAATTATTCATGGCAGGACAGGATGGTCCACTCAAGTCTTGATGAAATTTCCTCCGGGGACTCCAGGACATAGTTGTTTTCCTGGCTATTATCCTGCCTTGATGGTAATCAGATCAGCTCATCTTTCCTGGAAGCAACTCCCACATGAAGCAACCCTCTGTGGCTGAGTCTCAGTGTTTTAGGTTTAGATTTATCCTTAAACTTATATTACATTTATATATATAGAACACAGTATACAGAAATGATACAAGAAAAATATAAATCGCATACTTCATATATAACACTGTACAAGATACAAACAGGGAATTTCTCATTTGAAATGGAAGTGGTCAAAAGTGTCAGAATATTACATGGAAAGCAGACACAGGAAGCAATGAGCCAGCTCCTACTGATCCATTTCAGTGAAAGTTTTGCTCTCATATAATGCTGCTCTTAATAAACAGCAATGAATCCAAGATCCCATTTGCTCATGAGTGCTGTCAGAAAGTTAAATATACTTCTACAGTTGTAGGCTGAGGTCAAAAAGAGAGGCTCTGCCTCAAAAAATCTACAGCAGTATAAAACATTCCAAGTTATTTGATCTGAAGCATTTCAGACACTTTTGGAAAAAATTCTGAGTGAAAACCTTCTGTTCAAATTCAGCCTGTCTAATCTCATAAGAAAGGTTATTGTATTCCAACATGGAAGGAGAATGTTTCTGTTTAAAAGACAGCAGAACTCTGGCCTTCTTCATTACATTACATGGGATTTTGGAGCAATTGCTGCAGCAGGCTACTGCATGGAAACTTCAATGGTATTTTCAGTGCAGGTAATAAAATAAATACACTTATTTACCTGACAGATTGGCACCTCTCATTAGAAATTTGGCTCTTCTCAGTGATTTCAAGCATTGGTTCAAGAAGAGACCTTCTTGATACTAATTTTCTGATACTATATCATAATATAACTGATGTGAGGCTGTAAGAATTTGTGGTATACTATGAGTTTTCCACACAGTTGCAAAATAGAAACTGAAGGTGCATTTTGCTTATTAATAATAGTAGTAGCATTCAAAATTCATGCTGTATCAAACATACCTGTGATGGTGATAATTCTGTGAATGAGGGTTAAGCATTACTTCCTAGCGGTTACTAACACTTCTCCTTAAAATTGAATATAGACATAATTCCATAAAATGGTAACTCTGGTTGTGGGGTACTTAACATTAGATTTAAAAAGGTGAGAGGATCACATGACATAAATCACTATGTTTTCATGAAATAATTTTTCTTGATGAAAACTCTTCAGCTAAGTCTTCAAAAGTACATAAGAATCCTGGAGGGTGGTTGGAAAAAGCCTCTGAGATCATAAAGTCCAAGCCATTAACCATGCACCACTGTCATGTCCACCACTAAATAATATCCCCAAGTGCCATGTCTATACATTTGCTGAATACCTCCAAGGATAGTGATTCCACTATCCTTGGAGGTATTCAGCAAATGTATAGCAAATGATAGTGCCCACTTTCCCTGGGCAGCCTGTTCCAATGCCTGAGCACGAAGCAAAGATCTTTATCCTAATATCTAATCTAAACTTCCTCTTGTCCTATTGCCCATTATGTGGGACAAGAGATTGACCTCCATCTGGCTACTATCTCCTTTCAGGCAGTTGCAGAGAACAATAAGGTTTCCTGAGCCTCCTTTTCTTGAGGCTGAACAGCCCCATCTCCCTCAGCTGCCCCTCATAAAACTTGTGCTCCAGGCCCTTCACCAGCTTTGTTGTCCTTTTTTGGACACGCTCCAGCTCCATTCTTTCAGCAGGCTTTGTTTGATAGTTATCACATCTTCACCCTGGCACTGCAACTGATCCTCAGTCATCTCAGATCCTCATTCATTACCTCCCTCTTCTCCTCTCCCAATGCTTAACAAGCCATGCCTGGCCTGCCCTTCAATGCTCATCCAGGCCTCCAAGTTTTCATTTTCCCATGTACACCCACCAGTGTCAGGCCTCTCTTTTTCTGCTACTGAACCACCCCACCAGCTTCCAACCTGCTGATCCAGGCTTTATCCTTGTGCAGGCTGCTGCTGAGCAGATGGAACTGGGTCCCCACACCAGTCAGCAGAAGCACCCTAACACCAGCACAGCAATCTAGAGGGCATCCCTGCAAGACCCTACTCTCAGGCCCTGTGAGGATTTATTCCATCTACCAGTGCCTCCAGAAAGCAAGCTTCCCAGCACAGGAACTCGAGGAGGTGCAGGCTTGACCTCAGGCAGGCCTCCCCGAAGGCTCAGAGCAGTAACAAGCTCAAGGGCTGCTGGAGCATCCAGCTCCTACACTGAAACCACACCAGTGCAATGAGAAACTAAAATGCCTTTAGCACTCCCATTTACTTGATTAAAGAGACAAGGATAAGGCACTGCTGAAAGAGGGGTGCACACTCAGGGAGAGGCAGAAGGAGTGAGAAAAGGGCAGCTCTAAAAAGCAGCACTGACCTCTGAGGATCTGAAATCCCAAGGACTGTGGCAAAAAATCCCAGAGTAACTTTAAGAAAGCATCTGCAGTCTGAAAATAGATGTAAAAACGAAATTGCTTGATGGTATCTCACCGGGATTGTAGGATCACAGTTGGATAGCTCACATGGCTAGATTGCTGCTAAGGATGAATACAAGCTCCTGAGAAAAAACACGCTGGGAAGGCGACAAAGGATGTGGATGTGGAGTCCATGCAAAGGGCTGGCTGCAAGACACACTACTTTGCTTTTAACAAATGACGAGTCCAGACATGGGTGAGGATCAGAGAACAGTCCAACACTCATGACTTTGTACCAGGGGCCTGCTACAGGCCTCCTGGTCCAGAGGGGAAGTAGGAGAAGCCTTTGTTTGAAAGCTGAAGGGAGCTCCATGAGCTGATACTCCAGAGCTCTGGTCCCCACTAGTATTCAGGGTGAGAACCACCCTGATATCTGCAGATAGGGTAATGCATCTAGGCAGAGACAATCCACATCTCCAGTCTGTGATAATGGTAATTTCTTTGTGGATGTGACTGATGAGTCTTCTAGACTTCTTACAATGGGATGTAAAAGGCATCTGCAAGATTGTGATTAAAACTCTGAAAGGTGAGAAAGATACACTTACAAAGTGACACTTCAGAGCAGAATTCAGCTTAGTACAGAGTTGTTCTTGATTAGGATTCCATGGAAGACTGCTGAGGAAGGGAAAGAAAAGCCTGTGGGTTGTGGCTGGTCTTCAAGAACAACCACCTCCAAGTGTGAGTCAACCCATTCCTGCATGCAGGAATGGTCAAACAGGCATGGTGGAAGGCCAACAGGGAGGAAGAGAGCATCTTACTCCTGAGTTCAAACACAAGAATGAAATATGTGTTCCTGAATCAACAGTTCTGCAAGACCTGTTGCAGAACATAGTCAAGAACCAAGGATCTTTACCGCTTTTTGGTTTTTTAAGACTGAAGAATTACATCCCCATGTTCCTGAATGCATGGACCATCTTTTTGAAATGAGATAAACATTTGTGTAAGCCACTTAAACTAGCTGGGCCTGGGCAGCAGCATCACACAATTCTGCACTCCTTTCTCTCCTCAGTTACTGCTGGCTGCAATTTCCAAGTGTCCTGTGAGATGACAGCAAACATGACGTTGACTATGCAGCACAATATGAACCATGTCTTAATCAGCCAGTCCTTCTAGTTTTTTCAAATTAGCACAACCTGCTACTCACACACTGGATTTTACTTTTTTCCAATTGTAGCTTCCTCAAAAAGATAAACGAAACGTTTTCCACTTTCCAGAGCCTGATGCAAAAGTTGTTAACTCAATGTGTATTTCTTGTTCACAAATGATCCCCAGGAAACCTATCCCAACAGGGATGTCACTAATTGCAGCTAAATTTGTGTGATATTTCAGGGTCACCAGCCTGCACAAGAAAAGTCACACACTCAAACAGTATCTGCATTACTGTGTTCCCTGTCATCTCTTGCCATCTCATCCCCATATTTCCCACAGCCATGGCACAGTGAGTGACTTTGCAATTCTTTCCCAGCGACTTTGGTCTTTCTGGACACTCAAAAAGAGCAGAAAGTCATGAAACATTTATTCCAACAGCCTGGAAAACACTGTTTAATCTGAAGGAGGGAATTTTGCCTCTTTGAATGATAAATCTGCAATTTTGTGATTCACAGTATCACAAAATAAGTCAACATGAGGCTACACCAAAACCAGATCCTGCCTTCTCCTCTGCACTGCCTCTGCTCTTGTTGGGCCTTAGTTGAGCTGACCCATCTCCAAAATCCAAAGGAATCCGATCATCCTTTTCTCCTGGATGTGTTCTCTGCCAAGTCTGTAAAATTAACCCACTTACAGAGAAATTGGATGAGCCCCATAGCTGGTGCAGGGTAAGAAGTGGACCTGAAAGCCAAGCCTAAAAAGGAAAACTACAGAGTGTATATCTTTCTCACAAAAAGTGGAACCATAAACAAACTCAATCCCCCTCCCACAGATTCACTCTTCTTCAGTAAAGGCATACCATAAGACAGCTTTTAGTTTTAATGCCATACTTGAGAGCTTTGGCCTATTAACCTCTCTGTAGCCCTTATGATAGAGGACATTGAAAGACAAAAGAAAGTTAATCTATTTGTGGTCCATCAGGATTTTTTCTGGGTGTGGTTACGGTCAATCTTTAAACTTTTCTGTAAGTGCTTTTCACTCCATATGTCGGTGATCTTTAAACACATGGGCAGCCATTAGCACCTCTCAGCAGAACAATATGAAATATTAGCGTGGAGAAGGATGCAGATCAAGTGTGATGGATGTGAATAGGGTGGAGGAGCACAGCTTGTCCTTTCTTGCAGCTTTTGCTCTCCCTGTAACTCCTTGTTTGGAGAACACCCCAACAAGAAAATGGATCTGTGCTTTGGGATTTTTTAAAAATCTCCAGTCCTAGAATAGCCTTTTTTTTTCTTTTTCTTCAGTCCCAGGGTAGGTTGAGAAAACATTAAAAATTGTGTCTCATTTTGTATCCTTCATGCTTCTCTACAGAGACAAGATACAAGTCAGAGCAGAGGGAGACACCTTAACCACTTACCAAAAACACCCACAATCCAGTCTAGCAGAAGTCAGTCATCACCCCAGAGTTCAGAACAATCCTATCAGTGGTTGTGGGATCTATTTTTTTAAGTCTGTGGTGAAATACTACACTATTTTTTGCTTTTTCATGTCTTGTGTTGTGTACTAGAGCCAAAGACACCCCTCGTTCCAAGCCACATGTGAAATGAAAACCAGGCTGCCATAGAGCATCTTTCCTGCAGCTCCAGGACACACTGCCCTGAATATTTCAGTCCATTTCCAGAGGAATGAATGGCACATCCTCTAAAGTTTCTCAGTCAGTATGAATGTCAGAAATAAGAAACCCACATGGTTTTTGGGAGCAGAAACCACAATCTGGCTATTACACATATTCCTTTACACTATGCAACAATTAAGCTTTTTGTGGTACAGCAAAAACAGGGAGCCCATGTTTGCTGATACCTCTGGGAATGGCTTTCTCTCCCCATGGTTGGAAAAAGGAAATTGCTAGAAAGACCTAACCACAGTGAAGGAACCAAGTAAATGGTAGAAGTGCATGCCCATGGATAGCTGTTTTGGGGTATGAGAGGTGCCCTAAACCTACATTTCACAGTATGCACACAGAGACCTAAATGCTGTGATTGTACCACTGTGGCATCTTCACCCTACCCAAAAGTCCTCTCACAATTTTCCAGACAAGAGTGTTTACATCAGCCTGATCAAATGCTTTTGGAATTCAGTACCTGAACTGGTCAGATCACCATCCAAACATTCAGTGTCACATGGAGTAATTGTGTGGAGAGGGGTGCTATGGAAGGGGGGAAAAAAACCAATGACAAATACTGCTGCTTAAACTGCTGAAACCAGTCACCAGCACAGTGGCAGGAATATACAAGTGTTGCATTCTTACATTCTGCTACATTTCTTCTTTCTGCTCAGTGCCAGCATGAGCATTTCTGCTGCTGCACAGTGAACTGAAGTAGAGAATTGATGTGACTGAAAAATAACCCTGTTGTTCTCTACCCTGTCCTGACAGCAGATATTTCCAGAGTTCTGTTATGCACATGTAGTTTAAGCAAATGAAGTAGAGAAATACACTGCATATTTGAAACAGAGATGTACAATGCAGATTTATCTGCTATTCAGGATCATTACTGGCACAAACTTTAAGAACTTAATTTTTCCTCCAAGTAAAAGTAAGACCACTCAAATGTCACAGATTCTGTGACAAATTCACAGATTGCCAAAATTTTTCCTCTGGATCAAAGTTATTTCCCCACAAAACAAGAAATTTACCTGACAGTTCCTCTCAAATAATGCTGCAGAGGCACTGCAATACAAAGGCAGCAGAGCTGTATCCTGCCTTCACTGGAAAAAGTAACAGAAAAGTTGAGTTAACCATAATCTTGCAATATACAACACAAAGTTAATGGAAAATTAGCTAATCAAGGCATCAGAGGACAGCAGACTACACAGGTGAGGCTTTGTCTGTCCTATCTGGAGTAAGAGATAGGATAAAATTTACATGCTATTGTGAGTAGCTCCTGGAAAGTCATCTTTGCATTGACATGTCCTCTGCAGCGTCAATTTAATAGGTCTGCTTGCTCAAATCATACCTTCATCAGGGCAGGAATTTCATGTTATAATATTTCTGCTCGGTGTGGGAAGTGAGGAGAGGAAAGCAATAAAATTTCTGTTATTGAGAACTTATTGCTAAAAACAAGCACATTCTATATATTACCAAAATATTTTGTTTCCTAATAAAAGTTGTTTTCTTCCTCAAAGGAAGTTTGTAACTATGCCGAGCAATTTACAAAAACTACATTGCTTTGTAGACAAATAGAATTGTAACTACTCCATGAAGTTTAATGATCAGTGCCCTGCCCACACCACAGAAACCTATCCCTCCTCCAAGAAAATCAGAGATCATAACACAGCAGAACCCTTTGCCCACCTACTGTGTACTGCCATATAAAATCACAGTACAGAGGAGTACAGAGGAACGTTAATGTGAAGTTTCATTCTCAAACCTGCCAAAATGATACTACCTTATGGGGTACATACTTTAGCAGTGCCTACTTCATCCACAAGAGGCCTTCTATAAACCAGTAAAACTGCAGAGCTCACACTTCAGCAGAAGGGAATATGGACATGGAGATCCATAATGGATTTATAAATGGATGTCCCACTCCACACATCCTTTCCTCATTTACAGACATCATGCCCCACAGAAAGAAAACTGATCCTTTTTTTTGTTTTTTTGGGGGGGGTCTTTCTTTCTGTGGAGAACACTCCATGAAGAAGGAATTAATTTTGCTTTTTGCCTGAGCTTGATGATAAAAGACAAGTGACTTTGGAAAAGCTTTAGAAACACCTGATCAGATTCGGGTCTCAGACCCTCAAAGAAGTCTGACAGTGAGATGATAAAGAATATAGGCTGCTTTTCAAGTTTTAAACATCATTATATGAATTTAGGTGTTCATTACTTTAATTCATTTTAGTGGTACAAGCCAAAAAGTGGCAGGCACTAGGAAAATGCACCTGCTCAATGCCTTCCCCAAAAGCAAGATGGATGAAGAGTGGTCACCTGGGGTTTAGTGCTGTTACAGGAGCCACATCATCTGAAGCCCTCTCCCATCACTCTTCTCAGACCATCTTTTGAGGGGCACTGGTCAAATCAGGTTGGATATTAACCCCTTTGCTAAAAAACATCAGCAAGAAAACATTTCCCTGCTGCGGATGGAAACTAAACAGCACACAACAGACAGAAAAACAGATTTTGCTCTGCAGTCTGGAACTGAGCTAACAGTCAAAGCAGAGTGGGAGAAGGACTCTTTCTCCAGAAACAGAGACTTCCTGCACCTGATTAACATCACTCACAGTTGGAAACCCTCTGCGGGCAGGTAATTTCCCCTGTGACTAAAGTTAGGCCTTTATTTTCACTCACCAGGATCAGAACTGCAGATTTACCCCCTTTCCACCCAGCACTCCCTGTGTTCATGCAGTCCTTCAGGGCAGGCAAACCACACAGCACTCCATCTCTCCTGCATTCCCCCTGCCTCTCCTGCATTTCATCTGGCTCTGAAATGAATAGTGGGGGAGAGGGCAGCAGGTTAGAGGAAAGCCTGCAGAGGATTCCTCCTCCCCAGATTAGGATTTAATTGTATTCCTAGTGAGTCCCTTCTGGTTGATCTGGGTCTTTCAGATGAATGTTTCATCAATATGATTAGGATCACATCCCTCAGTCTCCTCTATTTACACAATCGGTTGTGACAGCTCAGAGTATAGTACTCCCTAAAGGAAATATTAGATACCACCCTATCTTTTTATTCAAATCATATTTTGCACTCCACACTTTCAGCCTAATGTCATTCTCCCCTGGATTACATATCTGTGATACCCAGAAAGCACTAAAATCCTTCCAATAAGGATTAGATTAATATTTATATTAGCAATAACCATATTATTATGATCACGGCTATGAAGACCTGAGGAAAAGGAGGAGTGGGCTACAGAGCTCAGGGGGCTGGAGAATTGAGAATGCATTAAAAAATGTAGTGCAGTAACAAAATTATTATTATTATTATTATTATTATTATTTTAATTATATATTATATTAATTATGATGATGATGATGACATGAAAGTCACCATTTCATGGGGTGGACGGGCATGAGGGAAGTGGCGGCGGGCCCCGTCTCACTCGTCTCATTCCCCCTGCCTCCTCTTTCTACCCAGAGCCGAGACCCCGCAGCTTCCACCGCCGACTGGCCGGGCACGGCCGGTAGATATTCCCGTCGGGAAGGGGAATTTCTGAAGTGTAACGGTACCGCAGGAGCCATCGCGGGCCTATTCCCACTTCGGGGGCCGCCGCCTCAGAGGCGACCCTAAGCGGGGTCTGTCAGAATAATCTTTCCCGGGAAAGTCCCCTCCATTAACGCCGCGCTCCCCTCAGAGAGGAAGAGGTGGGAACAAGCGAGCAGGTGTTAAAAAGGCGGCGTTGAGGAAAGTGGGAGCGGAAATTCAGACCGAAAGTAAAACTCCATCCTATTACTCGAAGAGAAAACGCACCGAAAAATATCTGCTCCTTCCTCCCTGGAGCGCTGAGGAGGAAGGAGCCCCTTCTCCAGAGAGGGTCGGGGCGGTGCCGTCGGAAGAAAGAGTTTCGGGCTCGTTTTGTTTTCCGCCCCGGGTGTGAAGCGCCGGCGATACGGTTTGGGGCGAGCGGCGAGGGAAGAAGTTTCGTTGGAGAAAAATTACCAGGAGGTTGTTCTCGACCTGCCAGGTCTGCTTTAACGAAAACAGCACCAAAACCCAGAATCTTTGGCGAGGAATGGCCTCAATCCATGGGACGAACCCGTATCCGCTGCCTCTATTGTCCCGCCGGGGACTTACGCTATTTAAAATCAGGGTTACGCGCCCAGAGCACCGAACCGCTCCCTCGGTTCAAGTGAGGGAATATCCAGGGAACCGCTAACTGCGAGGAACGGCCCCGGGATGCGTATCCCGGCTTTCACGGGGCCGGCGTGGGAAGGAGCTGAGCCTTTACCCCATGGGCAGCCGCGGAGGTTCGGATTCTCTCTGACCTAGAACGAAGTTTTCCCTCTTCATAGGGCAGAGCTCGCACTCCTCCTCCCGCCGCGCACCACGGCAGCGGTATAAACAACTATTACTTATTTCTTTATTTCGCTCTAGACCCGCCGTGCCCCGTCCAGCTCACGTTTCAAACTCGCACGCAGTTTTGATGCGAGAGCGTCGGAAGTGGCGGGGACGGGGCGCGTTCCCTTCCAGCGCTGGCTGCCAGGCCGAGGTGGTGCCGCCTTTCCCGACACACGCCCGCCTCACGCTGGGCTGCGGAGGAAGGGGCACCCACCCTCGGGGTGTCCCCCTCCCTCCAAAGCCGCGAGAAAAAGCCCGGCGAGGCGGGGTTCTCCGCCCGCAGCCGCTTGTTTGTGGCAGTAAATCACATTACGAAGCAAAGTGCAAGGGTAGTTAACTTTATCTTCCGTTAATGTAAACAAATAAAAAGCATTCAGTTCCTTGATCTTTATTTAAATCTGGCGTTGTTTGTCAGTGTCATCCTATGAAGATTAATTAGATACCTTTATTCACAATTTGGCGTCTGACACCCCATTTTAGGAATGCATTATAATCACAAGGTGTTAATTGGGGCCAGGCAGGCACTTACGTTTCTATTAAGCAGTGTGAGGACTTTTCACAAGTATTAAGTTCTTTTTTCACCGTGCGGTGCAAAAATATACAGCTTTTAATAACACATCGCGGCGGAATCGTGCTGTGTAATGGGTGTTTGCAGGGCGGGTGGGGACGGCCGGCAGCGCCGCCGCCGCCCCGGCTGGGGACGGGGGACAGCCCTTCCCGGGGGCTTTTCCAGGAGGGGGTGGCCCC
>WEIU01022699.1:68963-83426 GCA_013389925.1 Aegithalos caudatus | reverse complement strand
GTTTTTTTTTTTTTTTTTTTGGGGGGGGGAGGTTGTTTGTTTTATTTTTACTACTTTTTATTTTTTCCACTATTCACATCTCAGGCAGTTTCTGGTTCTCCTATTACCCACGGCAATGGATTGAAGGGCAGAAAAGGATGCAACAAAAAGGAAAAGGATCTAAATAAAAATATAGTACCCTTAAGATACAACCCATTAGTAGCAAGGAACATGGTGTGAGCAGTCACACCCTGATGTCCACATGGTGGTGAGGCCTTGGTAAGCATAATGTTATCATGGCAACATTTCCACCTAGTTTACACATTATTTAGCCCTACTCAGGCTAAAATCCCACCTTCCAATTTATTTTATATATAACCTAAGGCATAGGGTTTGACAGCCGGGGAAGGGCAGGTGAAACACAGAGCCTTGGGATGATGAGAGAAAATAGGGGCCGTACCCTTCCATCCTGCAGATGTCTTCCCAAGGCTGTGTTCCTGCTGCCTGCAGGATGGATGTCCTTGGTTCCTGAGGGGAATGCCTGCCCCTGCTGCTCCTCCTCTCAGCCTTTTCTCCTAAATGGCACGTGAGAGTGAGTCAGAGATAAGCAGTCGGCCCGTGAGATATCTGGGCAAAGCAAAGGACTCGCTTTTCCTTCGGCCCGGGAAGATCCGAGAGCAGGGGCTTTTTACCCGCGGGGCAGATGGTGGCCGCCAGCTGAGCAGAGCACAGGGCACTCCTCCTCCAGTCACCGACCCTTGGAAAAAAGAGTGGGATGCCACAGGGTCTGTGCTGTGGGAACACGAGCAGTCGGGACAGGGAGCAGTGATTAGGAAGTGGCAGAGCCGGACCCAGAGGAACTTTGCCGAGCTGTGTTGTGTTTGCGTTTGAGCCGCTAGCTGAATTGGGATACTGGCGTGCTCCTGCAGGCAAGTGCTCTTACTATCCAGCCTTCACCATTTATTTCATCGCCTCGCTACAAGGGGTGTAGTCGGTGGGAGGTTCTAAGGGACGGATTTTTAGTGCATTGCCTGTCTCTGACTGCTAACAACTCTGGGGACTATTTGATGAAAGATGGATATTGGCAGACCCTGAGTAGAAATGCTGTTTAAAAATCCACATTTGAAAAAAAATAATAAAAAAAAATCCTGCTGCAAATGTGGAAAACCATCCCACCAGGCAGCCGTTACACCGGTTTCAGGAAAAAATAAAAACCGAAACAACAGCAAAGCAAGCCTGTGTTTCCATCTGGTAACAGAACAGCTCTGGAAGTAATTGTCCATTTTGTTTCACCTTTCTCCTCCTGAGGTTTTGGGTCTTGCCTGTCACATTTCACCATCGGCCAGACCTCACTGAGGAGCTGTGGGTGGGTGGTGCCCCCGAGGGCAAGACTCGTGTGGGGAGCAGCACCAGCAGCCTCTGGGGGGACACCAGTGGGCACCACTGTGAGCGGCTGTCCCGGTTCGCTGAGCACTCCACCGGTCCCTGGGGCTCCCCGATTCTGGAGAAAGTGGCCAATTATTTTTCTGTCTGAAAGAGTCTGTGATGTGGCAGAGAATGACAGCTCCAAGGGAGAAAACACCTCTTCATTAAAAAGTGCTGCTAAGCACAGTGAATATCCAGATCCCAGCACCCAGTTGCACAAAGGTTAGGATGAAAGCCAAGAAATTATGCATTTTCACAGATATTTTTTTGTACACACACACACACATACATATGTATGTGTGTACAATGTACATGCAGACACACGCACGCACAAATATCTACAGGCTCACTTTCAACACAGGGTGGCCAAAATCCTTTAAGTTCCTATTGAGACAAAACTCCTGCTGAAGTTAAGTTTTGCTATCAGTTTTGATGTGCTAGGAATCACCTGGAAAAAACCCAAAACAATTAAATTGGTTATCAAATGCAAGAAGAGAGTCAGCTTCATGGAAATAAATGATTAGGTATTTGCTGAAGAAAATATTAAATAGAAAAGAGAAAGCAATCTCTGTTTTGCACAACTCTCTTTGAGAGGTCACAGGAAGAGAGGGACAGGCTGCTATATTTTGCAGGTTTCATTATATTTAATTTCATTTTGGTGATTTAATGATTGCAGGAATTCATTTTAATGAATGAGAAAATATTTCTAAAAAAAGACACAAGGCACATATGAATCACGGGACAATGAAGAATTGGGTTTCCTGGTGAGGCACACGGTGTTGTAGAAGAGAACCACTGATATGAAAGAAAGATCAAAACGGAAACCAAATTTTAACAGCCTTCTTTTTCTTTTCCTTCAGAAATTCTGAAAGGCTGAGGAGAAGGCATTCTAAGGAAAAGGTGGTTGAAAAAGTGGTGACATCCATGGCTACCACAAGTAAGCAAGGTAGTAGTAATCATTTCCACAGTGGCTCTGTGGAAGAGTTCAGGCACCAAGATGAGCAGAAGCAGCCCTCAGCCTTAGCCTAACTCCTCATGACCCAGCAGCTTTCCTCAGCCCAGGTCCCTGGCTGCCTGCATTCATGCACTGAGCTGCCTGGGCTCAGCAGGCTGCTGCCTCTCTCCCCAGCTACAAGCCTGACCCAGGATTTGGCCCAAGCAGGATGCTCAGAGCATCACACCAAAGTTGCTTTGCAGATAAGCCCCACTCCCTCTTGCTCACATGTTTCAGCAAAGCAGGAAACAGAGTGTGGGCAGGGCAGCAGGGGACTCTCTGGTTATGGCTATTCATTTTTTATAGGGGGATATACTGACATAAACCACCACTGGTTCCATCAGATCTGGGGGAATATTCCAGCTGAACTGTAATCCAGGGGCACAGTGATGAATAAGGAAGGGGACAGATTCCCATATTTGTTTAGAGCTGGGCACTGAGAAATGTGGAAACCTTGTTCTGACAAAAGGGTTAAACCCTTGTGACTTTGAATATGCTGCATTTACTGACTTGTCAGAATCACTAAACATTTTTCTAACCTTTCCTGCAGTTTTATTTTGAAATTTCCACCTCCCTGTGTCCTCTCACCTGACCATATAACACAATGCCTTTCTCAGCATCCTAAAGAAGGAATCTGCAGCAAGGCAGAAATGCTTGAAATACAGCAAATAATTTATTCTCATAAACAATTTATGAACATAGCCACTTGTTTTCAATAAAGATTTTAAGCCACAATCACTTATTTTAGGTAGAACTTGAAATTCTACAACAGTGCATCTTTGTTCCCCTGTTGCACTGCAGAACTGCTGTGTTTGATTGTGACATTCATATTTGATTGTTCTCTGTTTTAAATGTGTACAAACATAACCATAACATGATAGTGCTTTTCCATGCTTAGCATATTCATCACCTTATCTTCCTCTCAACTTCTTGATTTACATGCAAGAAATCTGTTGTTAGAGAGAATGCAATCTGCAAGCCAACAAAGTCCTGTCCCAGTGGGAGAAGGAGTCAGTGGTACTCATAGCTCAGATGAAGAGTATGAAGTACGTACAAGAAACTGATCCTGCATCATATGAAAGGCCCACAGTCCGAGTGCAGTGTGCCAGGTAGAGAATAACTATTGCAAGAAGCAGTGAAAAGACTCTGGTTGCAGTTCCACCAGGTATTGACTTTATTTGCAGAAGCAGACCACAAAGTCTCCAGTTCCCTGGAGCAGGCTGCCTGCCTTACCCCTATGGCTCAGGTGTCTGCCCCTCAGTCTGTATGAACATTTGGAAGGCTGGGCTGTAAATCAAGCTTTGAGGGTAGTTCTACCTAATAATTACCTCCTCTCAAAATATTTTTTCATTTGGTGATCAGTGCAATCATACCAACAGCTGCATCAGCTTCACAATTAAGGCAACAAGCAACACTCCAGGAACAAAACCAAAACTGTAGGGTAGAAACTTCCTCCACTGGTTTCTCAGGCACCCTGTTGAACCCTCCCTTGCAGATGAGCAGGGGCAGGTTGGCCAGGTTGTTGCCTGTTGCCTGCCTTCAGCACCCAAGGCCAGGGCTCTGTGCTCAGCAGGGGTGGATCTGTGCAGTGCTCAAGCACCCATGGTGCTTCTCTGACCCAGTTTAGGCTCAGGCCATGTGGTCACATTTCTGTCAAATCCATCCACATACCCATCGGATGTTTAGTCCTCTGCAGGCAAGGAGGCAGCACCTGGCTCAGGGCAAAGGCTGCTGGTGCAGAGTCAACCTGTTGCCATGTTTTGAAGAAATCAGAACCCAGGCATAAGTTTACTGACCAACAGCCTGAGGCCCACAGTGCTTCTGATTTAGTACTAAGAACCTTAAAACCAGATTTGTGGAACATTGATCTGATGGGCTTGCAGCTCCTGACCCACTGTAGCATCTTAAGGCATAGAGAGATTAATGACAATTTTCTTTCAAGTGTTGCACCCTTGACTCTGGCTGTCTGGCAGCTGGTCTGGCCACAGCACAGCTGTATTTGTGGCAGGGGCTGGGGCAGTAACACTGCCAGGCCTCCTAGCTCCAAGCAGAGTAGCAACTAGAGAGTTAAATCAGTCAGCACTGGTTTCTCTCCCCAGATTTGATCTCAAACACCCAGGACAGAGGCAATTACACCTCTCTGAAATAGCTCTCCACTGCCTGCCTTCCTCTATATTCACTTGCATAAAACCTGGAGTCAAAAATTTGCCAGTTCAGAATAGTAATAGGCAGTGGCAGATCACGCCTAGTTGCACTTTCTGTCTCTCTCACCAAAGTGTAATCTAGTGGTATCTGATATGGCTAAGAGCTGGAACGATGATTTACTATGCTTGGTTAGCATAAATCAGCTCAGGCTGCTGCACGTTCACAGCATTTTGCTTTAGGGCATGCCCTTTTCATCACTCCCATTTCCAGCTGTGGCCTGGTCAGGTAGGCTGGTCCAACCATTGGTGGGATCTCCTTGTCAGCCAGAAATCTCAATCAGTGTTTAAAATTCATGCTCATATCCCAATCCCCATGCGGTTGTGGTAGGGGTCATATGCTATTCTGCAAGGGCCAAAACCCATCACAGGGGGGTGAGGTGACCCCATATACCCCTATGACCATTAAAGCATGCTGAAACCACACCCTTGCAAACTTTTGTAGTTGCACTTTGTGCCCATTACCTGAGCAAAGGCTTTGCCAAACTTGTCTTTGAATTTTCTCCCCATTATCCAACCTCTCCTTCCAAATACGTATGAGTCTGCCAGAGACTTCTTATTTCTCTGCACAGATATGGATTCTGTACAGTGCTACTCAAATGAAATTTGCCTCAGTCTCTTTATTCAGCTAGTGACAGGTTTGTGTGAAACTTTTTAACCTAATGCAGAGCCTGTCTCACTAAGCATCAGTAGTTTTCAATGATACATCTAAAGCACCCCTAAAAGTTGACTGAGAAAAGTATGTTCAGCCATATATTGTCTTCTGTAAAACTGCAAGAGTTTCAGTAACATACTACTTTTTCAAGAATGTGTTGCTGTTTCCACAGAAAATATTCAAAGGTCTGTGAATTAGAAGATGTGCTCAACTCTGCTGTAGTGAATCCCTGGAAGGCACAGGTGAACAGCCTCCAAAGGATCACAGTGATGTTTATTAAATCCTGATTGAATACTTGACTAGCCGTGGCTCTCTGTTTTTGGAAATTCTGAGTTAATAGAAATTGCAAACAAAATTATGAAAAAAATTTATGAAAAACAGGAGGTGGAAATGATGTTTGTAAAAAGAAGCACTAAAAAATGCTTAGCACTTAGCATACCACTACAAAAATTGAGTTAAACAAAAAGATTATATAAAAGCATTAGATATAACCAAACTGCTGTTAAGGCAGTCTGCTTTAAAGCATACATGCAGGGGCATTTGAACTGTGACAGCTGAAAAAATTTTCACAATTACATCAGCTTTTCAGACTGAACTGTTACTATCATTCACAGGAAAATAAACCATTGAGTAAATGAAAAAAAAAAAAATTACAATGTTCCCCCTCATCATATTTCTCAATAGCAATAAGAACAACTCTTCCTGGTTGCAACTCACATGAATACGTCAGAGATTTACTGGGGTTGAAACATGTCTGCTAAATTTAGCTACTGTGTTTTTCCACACAGCCCCATCCCAACCCCTCTGTCCCTTGCTGCCCCAGCATGTTCCACCCCTAGTGCTCTAACTTCACCTTTCCTATTTCTGGTTTTCCAGTGTGGGCAAGTCTGTGATGTAGGCATCCTTACTATAGACTCATATGGTCTTGTGCCAGCACAGGTCTGTCCCAGCAGCCAGGCTCAAACCTACTTCCCACCTTCCCAGGAGTGCTCTGGATCTGTGTCCTGCTGTCTTGTGAGCTGCACTGTCCCTGCTGGGGGTGACCAGGGTGGCTGCATGCTGGACAGGCCCCAATGTCACCCTACAACTGCTGGTACCCATACATTGCCCCATCAGCCTCTTAGCACATCACATTCTGGTGGTGGTCCATATCCAGCTGGGTTTCCCACAGCCAGCACTGAAGTACTCCAGGGTATACAACCAGCTTTTTATGGTCTCACCACTTTAAACTTCCACTGGAGAAAAAAGCAGAGCAGATGGTGCCCGGACTGGGAGCAACTCACCTTTGACGTCTTCTGAAAGCACAGCCTGGCCAAAGGCCACTAGCAGTTCCAAATAATCTGAGCACCTACATCTCTGTCCTTTCCTGCTATTACTCTGGCTCTTGTTGCACCAGCCATATGAGAGGGGTTTGGCCACCAGTGCTGACACTCTGGAATTGAAAACACGTAATTAGAAATCAATTATGCTACATTCCAGTGGACAGGTGCAGAAATAGCCATAGGTTGAGCTTGGCTACCTTACCTGTCTTGGCTACCAAAATAATTTGTCCTTCTTAGCACAGAAATAGGGACAAATCTTATCAAACAATCTCTCATAGTTAAACATGTTTTTGAGAATAGTGATGATAGTTGAAATACAGCATTAAAAAAACCCAAACTCTTGGTCTGTAATTTATTTAGAAGAAAAAAAAATACAGGTTTATTTTCCTACCTTCTCCTTAAGCCCCTACAGGCTTTGATATCAAATTAGCACTTCTCCCATCTGGATATCCATATATTTAAATTGGAGGCCTGGAATAACATTTTTCTCCTTAGAGTACATGTTTGTGAGAAACTACCATGTTTGAAGGGCAATGGGTTGGGTCACTGACAAATCTAGTGTCCAACTAGGAAAACCAGAGCCAACTCTAAAATTACTTTGTCAAGTTGTTTTCTCATGTTTAGCCTTCACAGCCTGAGGAGACATTGGTGTCTTTGAAGGCAGGGCACATTCAACAAAAAATGTTTTTCTCCAACTTTGTTAAGCCCTTATTTTTACCACAGGCAGGACCTGCTATCTCTACCTTGTTTTTTTTCCTTAGTGCCCTGTGCAGCTGGGCACTGCAGGCAGCATTACTTCCTACCTCTGAGGCACCCTGTTACATGGGGAATCATGGCAGCTGCTCCACTCATTCCTCACTCAAATCTCCTCTGTGAGGCAGGAGGGCACACCTCCCATCAGTTTTCCTGATGGGAGAACCAAAACCCCAAGAAGAAACCTCCCAAGACACGCACTGCGTCAGTAACTGGGGCAGAGGAGAGCATCACCAGAGCCAGGCTGCACTGCACTGCTGACGTCCTTCTCGAGAGAGCCAGCACCTCCACCTGCCCCCTTCACCCTGGCAGATGGGCTGAGCCTGAGTGAGAGCTCATGATTTGCCTGCACATGCTCCACTCAGCTACAGAGAGGTGTTAGAGTGGAGTCCTCAAAACCAAAAGCATCAGTAGGCAGCACCAGCCTCTCTCTGCCACACTTTTGCTTGCAGCTTTCCCCAGCTCATCCTTCCCTCACAGCAGGGCAGGAATCAGAGAGGAAATTCTGCTTCACAATTCCAAAACAGATGCTCTGCCAGAAACCCACCAATGAACAGAAACAGCTGCTCTTCAGCTTCCTCCTTGCTCTCGTGAGTGTGCAAGAGTCTCCCCCATGTAGAGAAACAGGGAGGAAGTGTCCCCTGGGCTCTGGCTGCACTGTCCCCATCCCTCTCCTCCCTGGTGCCAGCACAAGGGGCAGGAAGCAGCAATCGCTCAGCAGATTTGTCTCAGCTTGTTTTGGCTGGCTCAGGGGAGGAAAAGCCTCAGAAGTCAATTGGCACAGCTTGAAAGGAAATCCCAGCACCCCCCACCCCCATCCTGTCTAGTCCAGACTCCAGTGCCTGCTCCCAAACCCAATGAGCTCTGCTATATTAAGCTGAGATGCTTCACTAGACTTCAGCTGCTGTGAACCCCCACTGTCCACACAAGGGTAAGGGGAGAGCTGGACTTCCTGGGACTGTCCTGAAACATGGACATGAGCAGCTGGAGGAAATGCTGCTGCTAGTGCCGTGTGGTCAGCATGGGGTGCACCACAGTTTCAGCAGGAGGGTGGGGGGAAGTGATGGGCTGTTTGCTGACACAATCACAGCTTTTTAAAACAAGCTTATGCTGCAAAAGCCAAGGCAGATGATGCTTTACAGCATGCTGCTGGCTGGTGTGGTGGCTCCCAAAAAGTGCAATTCAGAATGGCTCCATGTGAAGCCACATGTGCACCAGAGAGCAGCCAGAAACCTGGGGCAGATTGCTGCAACCCTTGGGCCAGAGGTGAAGCTGTGGGTGATGGGCCAGGTGGCAAGATAAACCTATGGGCTTTCAAGGACTCTCCTTTCCTCCATCCTCACCTGCAGCAGTCACACACATTTTACTTGCATGCTGTGGTGTCATTGCTTGCTCTCAGGTAGAGTTTTTACCCAACTGGAAGTGGTGCCAGGCCCTCTCCAGCCTGAGCTGGTGCCATCAGGCCAGTGGGAATCCGGTCTCACGTCTTCAATGCAGAATGAATCAGATGCTGCATCTATGGATGTCCAGTGTTCCTCTTGTTCCCAAATGCACCTGGAAAGGCTCCTTCAGCTGGCCAGGTGGTCATGCCCTAGTGTCACACAGCCCACATGTCCCCATATGCCATGGGACAGCCACAGTGCAGAACAGTGCAGCATCACTGTGAGCATGGCAAAGACTCCAGCAGCTCTCACCCATGCTGCATCTCAGCCAACAGCTGCACACCTGCAGTATGAAGAGCCCAAGGTCTTGACCACTTTCATGCAATCAGGAAAGACACCATGGACAATGGGAGATGATATAGACTTTTCATAGTGGTATCACTACCTGTAGAACATAGAAATTCCAGCATGTTTCTGTACATTATGCAAGTCACCTTTTTTCCCCATAAATTAAGCCCCAAAAGAGCTGAAGTTGATGAATTTCTGTCTCAAGTGATGATCCCATTCATCCTACATCCTGGTCCTCCCTTTCACTGCTTTTGTCTGAAAGGCTCCTTCCCACACTGAACTCCTGATTGTTCATGTGGACCTTTAATTCACTCAGCTGATGGAGAATCCTCAGTGATTTTCCTGTGACCATTCACATAAAAATAATGATTTACTCTGTGTTAACATTTTGCTGAGTTGAGTCACAGCAGGGTCTGAGGAGCAGACTGAGGGTGGAGGAGAGAAGGGATGAGTGGAAGGAAACAGGACATCTTCCAGTTGATGGTACAACAGCTCAGCTACATCACCTAAACTCCTCTGATTAAACATATTTTAGAGAAGCAGCTTCATTGATTTTTTAAATTTTTCATTCATTTTAATGTTAGAAGATCAGCTTACCAGACATTTCATCACTTTTCCTTCAGATCTGATGTTTTCCTTTAGAAAATGCTCTTGCTCAAGCAGAAAGATTGTGCTTTATGCCGGACTGACTAACAAATCCTTTAGCTTGTGTTGCAGAGAAGGGAGTTTAGAGGCATTCAGAAGTGATTGCCAGTTTAGCCAGCCAAATGCACCAGGTAAGGGCATGATTCTACTGGATGTACTCAATACTTTGCCAAGGCCAGACTTTGCTGTCCTGCTCACACCTCGCTGCACACTCTCATTTGACAGAAGAAGTGTTTGCTGGTTTTCTTGAAGACACATAAGCCTTTCTGTAGTTAATCAGTAATATCTTGCACTTCTTGAAAGATGTGTTATTAGCAGTGTTTCCAGATCCTTTCTCTGATTCATTCTGTCAGGGGGAGCTGAGACACCAAATGTTAAGTACTGCAATTATTGTGTGTTGTTACTTATCATGGGTGGTTATTGTGCATTGTACTTGGACAAGCCTGAATCTCCAGGGTTGGAGGCACCTTTTAAAAACCCAAAACAATTAAGCCCATCAACAATTTATCTATATGCTTGTTAATACAATGGAATTTGATCCAAAATAGCATACAATGAAAAGACCATATGTCTTCAAAAGAATTTCCTTTCGACCACACACATAAATGTCAAATTATTTGATTAAAGGAGCTGAGATTCTGCACTTAATTTATTCCTGGCCTACTGCATGTTTCATCACATGCAAATGTTGGTTTGGGGTTCTTTTCTGATGACAAAGGAAAAGGTTTTTGCTTGTTGTATTGTACTATCCATTATCTCCTTAAGCAAATTGAAAATCATTTTGACTTTGCTGGGATTTTGAATCAAGTTACACAAATCTGCTGATTTTATTAGGCAGTTTGGGTCTGACAATAATTTAAACCACCTAACAAGGTTGCCACCATTGAGTGCTGCTCATTTGGCATAAACAGTGCTCAGGTTTGCACTGATGACATGGTGAGCTGTAGGTCCAGCACTGTTTGACTGGCTCTTACTCCAGCTCTGGGGAAGGCAACTGCAGTGCATTCAGGAGCAGGGAACCCATGGCAGAGCTAGCTGAAAAACAAGCAGAGAGGTGGGAAGCATCAAGTTCATGGCATAAGCAAATACTCTACAAATCATCAAGAGACTAACTGGATGGCCACAAAGAGATTTTTGTCAAGGGTTTTATGCAGCTAAAATCAATTCATTCACTTCATCTGTTTTGAACATACTGGAGATGCAGCTAAAGATGTCACAAATGGTTAGAGTTGCCTGGAAACCTTCAAGGTGTCAATTGACCATATTTTTAGGTGCAGGAATGTTACATGGACACACCACAATTTCACCAGTGATTTGTTTAAAAAACGAATGGAGTCAGAAACCTACAAGGGAATAAAAATATCAGGAGAGTGAAGCTGAGTTGAAGCAGGGTAACTCAAAATCAATATTTTGCTTTTAAACTCTTAAGGGGAGGCCCAGGAGGGCTGCACTCATTTTGTCCTCCTTCCTTATTGTCCTGGGAGGATTGGCTGAGAAGTGACAAAGCTGCTCTGTACTTACTGCAGGACATTCCTCACTAGCAAGCCACTTGTTAGAGTATTCGCTTCCCTGCCCAGGGCCTGGCTTTCACTAAGGAGCATCAGACAATGGTCAAGCCAAATTTGGAACTAGAGATGGAAAAAGAGCTCCTCTCCTTTTGATGTGGGAATATATTGAATGCCCCTCTGTCCACAAACTCAGATCTGTACACGAAAATGGGTCACTGAACCTCCAGCATCCTCAGCACAACCTTGAGGGTTTATATTCAGGGAGTAAATTCAATCTGAGGTTGCTCCAGAGACTGAGGTTGTGGTGAGGGGAAGAAGGGGCTGCACAACTGTAACCTTCCCCTTTTGCTCGTGGTTATTTTTCTATGGCTTTGTCTAATACAACTGAGGGGAAAGGAGACAAAAGCTTGTAGGTGTTTTTCTAAGTAGAGGTGGACAAAAGGCCAGTAAACTTCTGGGGTCCCATTTTCTGTAGTTCTTACAATGTAAAAAGAAATGTCTAAAAATTATTATAAGGTCCTTAGATGCTTGACTCCCAGACTGGCTCCTTGGGGCCACATATACCCAGACAAAGCACAGGCACATTGAGGGATGGGTTTCTCCAGGATGATAGGTTCAGACAATTCACAGTAGTCAAGACAAAGATGCTGCATTGAAAAATTCAGAATCTGTGCTCTCATATGATTGTGTTTGCTGGACTCAAACAGCTGAGAGTGAACTACCCATCCCTTCACCAGGTAGAATGAATGTCTTGTCTTGCGGTGTCAGATGCAACCACCGATTATCATCTGTTGAAACGGCTTGGGGAGGTGTTTTTCTCTTCTATGACCCATTCCTTGTGACTCTGGAGGGGAGGGTGTGATATATAGCTGAATGGGGCCAGCGTGTTATTAGCCCCATGAAGGTGTATCAAGCTCTGAGGGTTGCTAGCAGACTCAGAAATGGCTTATAAAAATTAGCAGGACAACATGATCAGAGGTGTCTGGAAAAGCAAAAATGTTTTAATTAAAGCAAAAATAACAAACCATACAGAACAAAGGAGTAAAATCTGCACATGTTCCTTAAGCCTGCTAGACACCCCAAAAATGCATTGAGAAACCTGGTGCTCTCTCTTAAGCCTTCAACAATCTAGGAGGGGTTTTTGGCATGCTGCCCAATAAAAAAAATAGGAGGAACAGCTCAAGGATCAAACATGTGCTTTTGTCCTGGCACTGGGCCAATTATGGTGAGAAGAGCACTGAAGTTTCTGGTTTTTTTCTTTAAAAGTTCAGGGGTGAAGCTTACACTCTTTCCTAATATGGAAACACCTGCTAGGGTGTGAGGGTGTGCTGAAACAGGGATATCTTCTGTTAATGGGCCAATTGTTNATCTAGGAGGGGTTTTTGGCATGCTGCCCAATAAAAAAATAGGAGGAAGAGCTCAAGGATCAAACATGTGCTTTTGTCCTGGCACTGGGCCAATTATGGTGAGACGAGCACTGAAGTTTCTGTTTTTTTTTCTTTAAAAGTTCAGGGGTGAAGCTTACACTCTTTCCTAATATGGAAACACCTGCTAGGGTGTGAGGGTGTGCTGAAACAGGGATATCTTCTGTTAATGGGCCAATTGTTAAAATCAGATGGGGCAGTGCTCCTTATCTCTTCCACAACCCATCCTCCCTCAGGGGATATCAGCTGTTAATGGGCCATTAAGCTCACCACATGACTGATAACATTACATCATCCCACTGTGAGATGCTCCATCCAGTGCGGGGAGTCAAGCATTTCTACCTGGATAAAACCTGAGATTCAGAACATGAGGACAGCCTGTTTTCCACTGGATTCCCAGTGGAAAACCAGACCCATTTTACCACACCAGACTTTCACAGGAAAATTACACCCTTCTACAGAATCATCTCTGCTCCAACACAACCACATCTGTCACTCCAGAAGGACTTAACTGGACTGCTACCAACACCCTGACCAACATGGTGACACATTGTATTCTGACTCTGTCATTGTTGTCTTTTTTTGTTTGTTTGCTTTTTGTAATATTACATTTTTATTTTTAATATTCCTAGTAAAGAACTGTTAAGTCATATTCCCAAATCTTTGCCTGAAAGCCCCTTAATTTCAAAATTATAATAATTTGGAGGGAGGGAGTTTACATTCTCCATTCCAAGGGACCCTCTGGCTTTTCCCTGGCAGACACCTGCCTTCCCAAACCAAGACAATGAAACAGAAGCAGATTTTTTTTCCTCCCTTAAACAAGGATTACTTGTTACAAATTACAAATTTGTACAAATTACCAGTTGCTGGCCAGCTGAAATTGTGGATGGACCATTAAAGACTTCAGTTTACCAATACCCACCTGTGCACCCTTGTCACCTCTGCAGGACACAGAAAGGGTCCTGTTGTCCTGCAAGCACTGTCTTTGGCATCACAAGGAGGCTGTGATCATGGCAGAGCCTCTTTCCTGACCCATGAGGCAGCAAACACACCATGAGCAGGGCTACTAAGGAGAATGGGGGGATACCAGAGTAACAGAGCATGTAAATCTACAGTCATCCAGGACCAAACTTCAATATCTATTTTATCTAAGTCCAATGTTGACAGAAGCTAGGTGGCTCGTGACTTTCAAAGCTCTGGACTTTATAAAACTCTGGATCCTCTCAGCCATCCCTTTGGACTCTTTGCAAGCCAATAAACCAGAATCAGCACAAGAGAGGGTAGAAGACTCATGGTCTTTGTCTCTGCTCTGCTTGGTCTGTAGCTATACAGCTCAGTAGAAAATTTGCCTTAGGTTCCAGATCACTTCTTGAAGGAATATTTCCAGAAACATCTGTTGCAGGAGGAACAAATATTCATGGACCCTGAGCCTTGAGATCAACACCAGAGCAGGGTGTGAAGGCTGTGTAATATCTTGGGTCCTGTCCCCTTGCCCTGTGAAGGCAAGGTCCTGTGAGGCAAGGAGAGTCACAGCCATGGGATTTAGTTACTGCAGAAGTTCAGGCAGCATGTGAGCTTGCTGATACAGCTGAAGCACGGAGCTACACAGTCTTCATCCATCCAAACCATCCCTGGCCGTGTGTGGATGAGCTGCCCTGGTGACAAGCAAGGCTGGCTTTCCTGATGGGAGGCCTTTAGCCAGCACAGGCTGCAGTGCACTGCCATTGGGCATTTCTCACTCACTGTGTCCTGGGGATGCAGGGCTGCCTTGGGACCTGGCTTCTGTTTGCAATAACAATAAAATCCAATCAGAGGGAGGATTTACAC
>WEIU01022699.1:0-68890 GCA_013389925.1 Aegithalos caudatus | reverse complement strand
TTTTTTTTTTTTTTTAAGAGTCCTCCCCCAGTGGTGCTGCCCACTGGAGGTTTGATTGGCCCAGACAGCCTCCTCTTTGCACTACCAAGTGGACCATGTGCTGGACTTCAGATCTCCCAGAGAGGAGAAGGAGAGGACAAAGGTGTGCATCAGTGCTACCTCATTAACTCATTTGTTTAAAGCCCCCAAACAACCCACTTCCATGCAGATGGAAATCCAAGCCTCCCCCTTTTCATTTAGATGTGTATTCTCCTGGCAGATAGGCAGGTATGTGTTGATCTGCTCAGTTAAAAAACTTCAAACCCCTACAATTCTGGTCTTTGACCCTACCCTAAAACTAATTTGACCTATTCTCAGCTGATCTGGAGTTGAAGATGGCTTTTGACTGGAAATACCTTATCTTTAGACAGGCAATCGTTGTTAATTAAACCAGTAAGAAGACATTAGCCTCTGCTTACTTAAATTTTAGCCAGTGAATTAACAAGCAATCCATGGTGTCCTTTTAAATGAAGAGGTTCCCATGGAATAATACAATCCCAGAATCAATATCCTTTTCCTGTGAGATCTGAAAAATAAACCCTGCAGCACAGACTGAGAGTAATTTCTCCTGCACAAAGCACACATTTCTAAAACTTGCTTTCTCTCTTTACTACAGATATACAACTCCAATTCCAATCGTTGTTTTAGCAGTAGTAGATAAAAATCTGGAACCAGTTACTAATACAGAAGTCACCACGTGGAAAAGAAGGGTATGCGTGTGTGTATTTGTACTTGGAGGTTTCCCTCACTGGCATTTCTGTATGAGTAACAACGAGGAGGTGCTGCAGTTGTAAATGCAGAAAGCTTGATAGAAAATGGAAAAGAAGTAGGTGCAAGATTTGACAGTGGAAGAAAAAAAATATTTATGGTAAAATACTTCACATTCTCTAAAGGCTCCTCTGCCTCACTGTTTACTTGCAGAAAGACAAGGGAACAGTGATAATTGAAAATATGGTGATAATACACTGAGAAAAGCTGATGGGGAGATGGGAAAGGGCCTGGAACAGCCCAGGTAAAATGCACCCAAGGTGGTGCTGCCAAGCACATTCATGTGATGCAGGGAGCCCAGGAAGCATTTCTTGTTTAAAATGTGGCATATGTACCACTGCCAAGAGAGGATGGATGGATGTTTGCACTGATTCTGTGATGTATACACGCCTGCTCCCCCATAGAAAAGTTTTCTACCAGAGGTTTGCGTCTTCTGAAGCATGTGTTTGTGTCAGCCTTTAACATGGGCCAGAGCCAAACACCTCCAGTGAGGTGTTATGGTTATACTTGCTAATCTTCAGTGTCCACAGGCTGGATTCTATGTGTACTGTCTTCTTTAGTGTCCTTTGCACCAGGGGAAAGTGATACCAGCTGCAAAATGCCAGCACTTGATGCTTGTTGTTTGCTATCAAAAATGTCTCTTACAGTGTCAGTCAATAGCAAACTGATTCCACAGGAAGTTTTCCCATTGACTACAAACTGGAGAAAGCCACATTCAACTAAACAATTTCTGCCTGTGAAATATCATATACAGAATCACATTTCTCTTTTTGCAAATTAATCTAGAGGTCCTAGATCTCTCTGATCTCTAGAACCTTCTTTGGAGGTTTATTCCTTCTGTACATTCCTGAAAAAAATGAAAAAAAAAAACCCCAACCCCCCATTTTTATCTATATTCAAAATTACAATTTCCCTGTCAAATGGTACATTTTAAAAGACAGTGGCAACTGGAAAAAACATTCTGTCTGCACAGAGAACCTCAATCACCTCAACTACCACCTCACTTTGTAATGAAACAACAATGCATCACAGGCCAAGTGAAGCTGAACTTTTACTACTTCACAGAAGTTAGCAAACTTGCTGGAGTTTTTCCCATCAAATTTTTGTGGACACTCTCTTTTCAAACAGTATCAGTCTTTTTTTCCTCTCTCCCTCTCTGTCTGTTGCATGCATAGATTCCTACAACTAAATCAAGCCAGAAGAGGTACAGTACATATTTTCTATACCCTAATTAAGATTTAAAATTGATCTGAAATTTCACATATAGCAAAAAACCTGAATGTGATTCTCAGCTATTATGCATTTTTCCAGAAGAGTCTGTCATTTAAGGTAATGAGGAAAGATAAAGATGAAGAGCAGATAGAAAGATCAAAGAAAAAATTTCCTCTGCCATTAAACCCCCTCTGTGTTTCTAGTTACTGACTCTGAATGGCCCATCCAATATTTACTAAAATAAAGCTACCAAAGGCCTGTTTCCCCTCTCCTTTATCACCTTAGCTACAATGGGTGGGCACGTGCTTAGGGGAAGGTGAGGAAAAAGCAGGGGGCAATCAAAGCTTTGAAGTGCACAGACACAGCTACAGCTGAGACCTTGACCTGTCAACATCAGGCAGCTCCAGTCAGACAAGACAAGGATATTGCACAGCACCCTTGCAAAGGGCACCTGCACCCAGGACCTGCCTCTCTGTTTACTGAGGAACCACCACAGAAGCAGGATGAGAGCAGGGGCACAATCTCACTCCCCCAGATCTACCAAGTTCACAGAGAAGAAGGACGCGTATTAGCATTTAAATGGGCTCTGCAGCATGTTTGTTGGTTTTTCACATCTGGCTCAGGGAGGGCAGCAGCTGGGATGACTCCAGACAGAAAATACAGACTTCGGTGCTTCAGAGTCCCAAAGCCTCCTTCAGCAAGTGGAGTTCATAAACCTCCTGGCAGCTCCAATTATGATATCCTCACTCATAACAAGCAGTACCTTACTCCAGGGGAAATCTCTTTGATTTTTAATTTAGCCTAAGTTGTCACATAGGTGTAAGACACCAAGACTCAAAAGTTCCTGGAGAGTTAGAGAATACTGGCATTTGCATTTGAATCTCAGCTGTTGGCTCCAAGCGTGAGGGAGAAGGGGCACAGTCTCCCATCTTCCTCCTACTTCTTGCATATGTTATTTTGGCAAGAAAAGGAATTCTGGAAGAGCAACAAATGCTAAGGTAGGTATCAATGTTTTTAAAGGCTGCATATTAAAAATGAACTCAAAAATTGATTTTTTTAAAATTCAGACATTTAACTTTATCTGAGTGAATTTGAAGAAGTGTATTTACAATCTGTAATAAGTTCAGAAGAAATCCCTAGTAGTTTTCTGTTCCTGTCAGCCAAATCTCCTGCAGAGCCACTGTTCTTGCCATTTTAGCAAGTACAACTCTCATGTTAAAGATAGGAAATGGGGCCATCAAAAAAGTCTCACCCAGTAGCAAAGTCAGAAATGGCACCTCTGTCCTGACCCTGCTGCCTGCTCTACCCACCAAGCCATGCTTCTTTCTTGGATGCAGAGAGAAATTTTTGCTTTTTAAGCGTAGCACAAACCCTCAATTTTCTGTTTTACTTCTAGCACTACATGCCTTTGCTCTTTCTCGCGGTGTGTCCTTCATTCAGCCCCACTGCACCCAGGCTTCCCTGCACACAAACACCCTGGAAAAGCTCCTGCTGGTGACCCAGCTGCAGTGGAGCTGTGTATGGATGGGGTGTCTGTCCAGATGCCACTGCTGCTTTGTCCCCCACATTCACTGTGAAGGATCTGAAGAGTTTTCTATGCTGAGTGTGAAATGGAGAGAAATTAAATCAGTGCAAATATTAAGACACTAGTGTGATTGCATGAATATTTAAGGGAGTGCATGTGAATTTGATGACCAAGTGGGCACCTAAGGGAAAGAGAAAATAAACCCTAACTACACTGCATCACAGGCTGTAATAGCTACAGATGAGAGACTGCTTTGTATTCCAGTTTTTCAGAGGGTAATAAGCAGTCACCTGTTTGAAAAGAGATAAACAGGCTGGATCTTCAACCCTCCCATTTGGGAACATCGATGTTTAAAGTGAAATGTTTATTTGCCCTAATGAGGTTGATGCAAAAGGGTGTTGGGTATTTGCATACCAATTTCTAAACCTCCAAAAGAAAGGTGGTGATGTCTGAAAGCATAGTGACACCCACAAGCACGTCTCTGGTTTCAAAGTAGCACGATTTAGAAAAAATGGCATCTCAGACCTTTTCTTTTCTTTATGCAAGAGAAAAGAAATTTGCAAAGTAATTAGGAAGCAAATAGCCTAAAACCATCAAGGAGACTAGATTTTTAAGAGTTAAAAAGTTGCTGTAGGGTTCTCTGGTACAACATACCATTAGCATTAAAAAGAAGAATTGGACATTTACAGGGTAGCAGGCAGAACGAGTGTGTCCTTTCCTAGACAGTGAGACATACCAGGATAGAAACACTTTGACATTAGAGCATTAACAAATCTGTAAATGATTAGCCAAGAAAAGAAATCTGGCTGTTTGTCAGTTCATTAACCATCCACTGCAAAGTATATGGCTATTGTCTCCTGCAGTCAGAACAGGGTGATAGAATACAAATAATAAAGATAACAGCCAGAAGAGCTATTTCACTATGTGGATTGTGCACTTGGTCTTGTAAATCAATTTTTGTGTACCTTGTCTCGTTTGCAAGTGATATCTGCAAGGTGAAGAGACAAAGTAACACACATCTAAAATAAATTGATTTAATCTGGAAAATAGGCTCACTACCATTTTTTCATCCAGCACTTACGTAAGAAAAAACCTAGCTTTGTGTCACAATACAGATCTCAGTGTTACCTTTTCTGTGCACAAGTGAAATGAATTTGATTCAGCTAAGCGCATGCTCAGCTTTAGACCTGTGCCTAAGTCCTGTTTTTAACAACTAAACACTGCTTACAGTACTTTGCTGAGTCAGGGACTGGATTCAGTTCTCCCATGGTTAGACAGCCATATGCCAGGCACATTGTGGTATACAATGCTTAATTTCCCAGGGGAAAATAAACCTTGCAGAAATTTTTCTTCATCAGTCCTTTCATTAGACACTGCTAGATCTAAGTCCCAGGAGAACATATTTTCCTTGGCTCCAATGGCATGTACTCTCCTAGAAAATGTAGGAATTGGCTAGGCACACTAGCACCAGAACTGGTACCAATACCAACAGCTAACAGACCCTTGCTTGCATGTTTATTAACAAATGATCAAGAAAATATGTGATCATCACATATTCCTATTTAACTCAAGAAAAAAACAAACCCACTCCTGAAAGGACACTGCCTATGATCTTATCTTTTTGCCTTGAAATGCCACACTCTCCCAGGGGCACTCTCTCCTTCCCACTGGTGAAAAGGCAGTTGCTGCTGGTGTAGGATGATATACTTGATTGAAACTTGCTGACTGCTGAGACATAGGTGACTGTTCCCTCCCAAGATCACACTTCTCTTTTCTTTCATCTTCCATCATACACATGCAGTAAGATTTTTTGAGCCAGGATTTTTCTTGCCATACTCATGTGTAGCACCTGCACTGGGTCGTGGTGACACATGGGCATCAGAGACAAAATCCAAACCAATTTAGTTCCTGATGATTTATTTCTTACCCTAATGTTAAGAAAATTATTTGTCATCCTGCTTTTCCACCTTCCCTTAATTCATCTTGTGAAGAATTCATATCCTGAGATACACTTGCATTCAACAGGCCAAGGGAAGGGATCTCCATCATAGACCACTTTTAACACAGATTCACTTTGATACACCATAATTGTAACTGTAATTTTAAAGTCAGTCAACTCCCTGGCTTTTTAATCTACAGATACCTTGCTATGCCTTACCTGCCTCTCAGGAAGTGATGTAGATGGCCAGAATTTTCAAGTTTCTTACTGATTTTCCAGTAAAAAGTTATTTACACAACACCAGACTTTGTTTATCACCTCTACATGATCTTTACATAATTAACCTTCTTACAGTTAGTAGATACAAGATGGAAGAAATCTGCCAGCTGAAGACAAACAGAATGCAGCAATAAACCAACAATCAACTCAGTGCCTCTAAAAAAGGCTTTGAAAAGATGGATCCACTTGTGGATGGAGAAACAAATTCAGCTTAAATATAGCTAAGCAAAAGCAAGATTAAAGATTACTCTGAGGGGCAACGGACTCCTGGGTGATAAAAGCCCTTCTCAGTCATAACCAGGAGCTGCTTCAGGGCAGGACCAAGCAGCCAGAGGGGAAGAAAGGGCTGCTTCAGTCCACTTTCCTGTTGGGAGAAAAAAAACAAAACACCTGTGGAATCATTCATCCCCAACTGGTTCAGTACCCTTTCAGGTTGACACAATTCTTACACTGCCATCTAAGTTACCTTTTTAAACACAAAATAGAGTAAATCCTGTCCTCTAGAGTTCCTTAGGAAGAAAGTCAGTCTTGCTAGCACAAAAGCATTCAGTGGGTTTTAGGTGACCTCCATCCATCTGGGAAGAGAGACATTCACACAGGACTGATCATAGACCAAACACAGAGCCTGTGTCTGTTTTACTACACACCCAGGCATGAAGGAATTAAGGCCTGATCTGGAACACAAATTTTGTGCTTCTTGTGTGCTCCAGGGTTAGCATAGTCCAAATCAAATCATAGATTAAATTTAGTACTAGTCCTGAAAAAACTGAGCATCTCCTGTTGTTTCAATGCTCCCTGGGGCTGTGATTTCATGATATGAAATATTTGGCCACAAAACAGCCTTGTGGTATTGCTGGAGTCCCATTCCATGGCTCTGCCCTCCTCTTCACTCCAGCTGTGGCTGCTGATTTCTGCCCTTACACAGGGAAGAAATAATCAGGCTGGGATGTCAGAGGACACATCAAGCCATGTTAATATGACCACTATCTTCATGCCTAGATGCTGCTTGGTGCACCAAATTATTTATAAGGAAGAAATAAGCAAGATGCTTATGCAAATAATATCGACACACAAAAGCAATGGCACACATTGCAAAGAAGGCCAGTGTATCAGACCAAATAGTGTTCTTGTCTCCATATTGCAAATATTTCTAATCCAAGACCCTATAAAAGATAAGTCTGCTTCATCTCTATCAAAACAGCTTCCTTCAACACTGCAGAAAAAAAAAAAAAACAACCAAAAACCTTGAAAAAGAGTAACACAAATTAAATTGTGTACACTGCAGGGATTTACCAACCTGTATCACCAAGACAGAAGAAAAAGACAGACAACCATCTTTATCTAACATGCTGTAGTGAGAGAATTGTCATTGTCTCTGGATTCTTTTATAAATAAAATAAATATAAAAAGACAAGTAATTTTCTCACCTAATTTCCCTGTAGAACTGATAATTAAGTGTTGTTGGCTGCATCACCAGCACACATTTGTGATAGTTGATTTAGTGTCTCTGCACATTTAAAAGCTAAAAATTTTCTGTTTTGCTGAGTAAAAATACCTGCTTCATGGCCTTTTGTCTCCTTCAAGTAATAAGCTTTATTTTTCTAAAACTTGCCATCAGTGAAAAGTATTGTTTTTTAAAAGATCTTTCATATGTCTAGGACCTTGCTGAAAAGCAATTCATGTGTATGTTGTAGAATGTCTCCCAATATATTAATAAAAATGCAAGATGCTAGCCCATATATTTTTTAAATATATATTACAAAGACGCTGTCTTGAACACAAGGTCAAGGTTTAGAGTGACAAACCTCTGACTGGATGGAAGTCCTTAACTCACTGTGTGATGTTTTGCACATCCATTAATTTATCTTCTTAAGTGGGAAGTGCTGAAACTACAGCTAAGACAACGCTGGATGTGGGGATATATCATCACCTATGTGGGAAGTACTTGAGGCTTTCCTCACAAATGTGTCCATCCTTTTGGTGTGGTTCATTCTTTCCACAACAGCAGCAGCCTGGCAATATTGTATTTCCAGGTCAAAGCTTCATGGCTGAGAGCTATGCAAAAGGAAGACAAACAGTTTGGACACAAAAAGGAGAAAGTTTAATTTAAGGTGCCCAAGCTGTAAATAGACAGTCTGTGTCTTTGACCAAGAGCTTTTGCACACCCTCAGAATTAGGTGTAGCTAAGAGAACTCCTCTGTTCATGACTCTTCCTTTCTCAGTGGCCTTAGATCTGGCTCTCAAACACAAATCCTTCACACTATGATGTTAGAATGTGTCTGGATGTGTCTGGCACTCCTCTCTGACCACACTGATTGACAAGCTTTCAAGAAAAACAATGTCTCTATGCAAATTGAGGGCCCCAACACCTGTGCCAGGGCATCCAGTGCTTTGCTTGTAGGCACACACCTTTCATTTTGTTCCATTTATTTTGGTACAAAAAGAAAAAATAGCCCTCCCCCAAGAGATTACATTAAAATAAACGGTGTTTGAACTGAAACCAAGTACTTGTACTGTTTTCCCCAGTACGAAACTTGCTTTAAATTAAACCATTGAAACTTTCCTGGGTACACAAGGCTTTGAAGAATGCCTACATACTACCCATGACACTGCAAATTTCAGCAAACCCACAATAACTCCCACATCATGTACACAGTAGCACAGTGCTTGCAAAATTGCTGTAATTTACCAGCCTCTGTACCTAATCAAAGCCTGCACACACACACCAAGCTATGACCAGAGCTAATGACAAGCCATGGGGTCATTTTTAACAGGAGTTAGCAAGAAACATTAAAAGAGCCTCCCTCAAAATGGCTATGGCCTCGAAAAGGTAGAAGAATTATATCATGTGCAAGTTTTCTTATGAAAGTAAATAATGAGATGGGACCAAAGTCCTAATTTGACTCTCCTAGCAGGATCAATGCTGTTTTTGCAAACTCTCTTTCCTGAATATTGCACTGTAAATCCTCGAGGATTTTTTAGCTCCTGCTGTCCCTCTGGGGCGATTTAGGAGATTTATTGTTGTATGTCTGTTTATGGAGGCATTAGGAGAGATGGAAATTGTATGCAAGCCTTTCGTACCACAGTTTGAAACCTGGAAAATTAAACTGTTATCAATCCCACCTTTTGCTAGTATTCTGGCCCCTTGGCAATGGTATTCTGAGCAATCCAGGATTTACATACATGTATGGTTTTCATTTTGGCAATGAAACATCAGGGGCACTGAACTGAAGCCCACAGCTACCTGCAAGGGCAGAAAACCATTTTGACAGCAGCAACTGGCACGGGCTGAGCATGGGAGCACTTTCTCATCTGTCCAGCTTTTACCTGTGCTTTTGCCTGTCTGCCACTGAGCCTGAGTGTCAGTGTGTGCAAAGCCCTGGCAGCAATATAATATTCAACAGTGATGCTTCAAAACTCAGTCTTTTCAAGACTAACTCTGCCATCTTATAAATTCCAGATATCATTTTAAAAGCCATTTCTAATGAAGGGCTTGTTATTCCTAGGTAGAGACAGGCAGCCCCAGCTTTCTCCTTTCTGTGTCTTGCCTTTTTCCTTTTCACCGTTGTGTAACAACCCAAGAGATACATGACATTTATCACAACAGTTCTCATCCATTCACCTGACAATTAGAAATGCCCAGTGGATGGGCCAGAGGCCTGGTATTTATGTTTGTATTTTTGAGTTTCAGCATTTCTGTAACCCTTTGTTGCCACTAGTATAGCCAAAAGTCAGCATTCACCTCATACAGCAGGCACATCCACATCACTAAATCACAGGATTGAGAGGGAACTTCGGCATGAACTCTGGTTTCTGTAAAGAAGCACTTTCACCTGTATTTTCTGGAAGCTGTCACATCACAACCAGTTGCATTTAACACCAGGAAAGGTTTGTCACAACCTCTTCTCCCTCTTGGAAGACAGACATGAGTGTGGGGCAGCAATGAAACCTGCTGTTTCTTTGCCCATGGACAGCTAAGGCCAGATCCTGCTCACAGCAAATCCAGATTGCTACTGATTAAGAAAACACACCCTGACTACACTTCTAAACAAATGGTAATGCTCCATTTTTTTTAATACATGGAAAAGTTTATTGGCCATCACATCTCCCCACTAGTGATGCAATTCCATTTGAAACCCAGTGCTCATGACAAACACACATTTTCAGGTGCCTCACATAGTCAAACCATGCTCAAGTAAATCAGGATAACTAGAACTTAAATAAACAGAGTGATTTAGGGCAGAATTTAAATGAAATAATACAAATTATGATGCATTTATGGCTAGATCTAGGGCCGTTGCTCCTGAATTTATCTGCAGAATAAGTAATTATAAGAAAAGCAGGTTCTTGCTTAGACATGTCTGCAAATAATGAAACATAATTAACATGCAGGAGACTTGTTACATTTTGGTGGGTTTGATTTTTGAATATCAGGCTTGGTTTCCTGCTTCCCAGTCTCTGCAGCCCTGCCATCACCACCAGTTGCAAGAGAGGCGGTTTTGCAGGCAGTGGCATTCCCCTGCAGAGGCTGTAACACCACACTGCCCAGAGGCATGGCGTGTTGATTGAAGCATGGTCTCTATGTGTCATGTGTCAAGGATGATATGTCACCAAATCAGCCTTGCATCTCCACGCAAGGTGTTGAGATAACACTATCAAATCATGGCCTTGTGACTGCTTTTTAGTGTCTAATATAACAAATGACTATAAGCTCACTCTGGATTAATGTCGGTGTCATGAATGTTTACTAATGTATATCAATGCTAGGAATGGATTTTAAGTGTAAGTTTACAGTGAAACACAGAGAGCTGACTTCCCCCCTCCAGCACAAATTACAAGCAAGTTTACACTGCATTGTGCAAGGGCAGAGGGCAATATTCCAACACATTATTGAGAAAACAAAGCTTCCCTTCCTTCCTTCTATGAAGGAATAACTTAATTTTGGTTATATTTGTTTACTGCTTGAAAATCACATTGTAGGAAAGATGTATGCTCTGGCTTCTCAGTAGACTGGTTACACATGTACTTAAAACTCTCATTGAATGACCTAACACTATCCAACTGGACATTGTCATGTTTTTTCACTTCTCTTTTTATCATGTTCCACAGCTGGACATGTCTTCCCAGATCCTTGAAAATTGTCCATTATTGTGTCCAGGGCTAGTGTAGCAGATACAGCAGCATGCCACCATCTGTGCCCACAGAGATTCCCACCCTGTCCCACCAGGTTCCCCCAAGCAGCAGCTGTTTCCCAGGATCCCATAGCTCAGAAGGGATGCCAAAGGATGCAATTTGAGGGCAATATGCTGTTGCTTCCAGTTTTAATGTTTTGCCATTGCTGCTTTGAAGGGCTTTGCAAGCTTGAATGGACTCTTTTCTTTGTCAGATGGCAATATTTATTTTAACAAACAGGTTTGGGGCAAATAGTTTAAAGGGAGAATCCTCCACTTTTAACTCCTGTTTCCTGGAGGAAAGGAGGATATCCCTACTTCTGCATTGGAGCCTAAACTTTGTGTGGGCAATTCCTGACCTGCTGAACATCAAACCCAGTCTGCTACACAGGGCCTTCAGCCCACTCCTCAGCAGGCAGCAGCACTGTGGGGTATTTCATGAGGCCAAGGCATACGAGAGACAAAGGACAGCCTCAATCCTTTCCTTTTCCATGCAGCCACTCTGCATGTGCTGAAGCTCGCCCAAACTGGCTGGGACCCCTTGCCCAGCAGCATTTGCTGGACAGTGCTGCCATACACCATGCCAGGTTGCACATGGAGAAGGCAATGCCTGAGCCTCATGCACATCTGCAGGAACCTGAGCACTGATATCTCACTTCAGCCTCATCCTGGATATGTGTTTGTAAACGTATGTATTTTCACAGCCTTACAAATGAACAAACAGTATGGTTCTTTCAAGCAGTGATAGTGTCACAAGGAAGTGGCAGACTTGGGACATCAACACTGCAGCTCCAGTCTATCAGCTTGGGAAACCCCTGCCCTGTGCATCACTACTTGCAGCTGATCTCAACAGGCACATCCCACTCTCCTCTTGGGTCCTCACCATTGCAGCAAGTCCAAGAAAACATGTGTAATCCGGACCTCTGGGAATTACAGATATCTAAGGCACACTGGGTGTTGTAGGTGTTACTGCCCCTGCCTTTCTGCTCTCACCCCAAAAGCAGGCAGCAGATGCTGACTCACACCTCACCAGCTCCCAAGTTACAGCCATCCAGGAAGGAGAAAATCAGCTTGCAGAAAGGGGATGGCGTGTGAAGTGTGGCTGCAAATACCGGTCTCAACCTAGTGCTGCTGTGGCCAAGGAGCCACCAGAGCAGCCAAGCAGGACAGCAGCAGCCTGTGCAACCCCACACACTGCTGTGGGCAGCTCTCAGGCCATGTCAGAGCTGGGGCTGAAGCAAGTTTCAGGCAGGTTTAAGGTGAGATGGTGTAATGACGACTGAAGGTGCTGCCTAGCAGTGTAGCAACACGCTGCTCTGAGCCATCATCCAGCCTGGCCAGGCTTCCTTGACTGCTGTTGAATAATGCAGCAACCTGCCACAGCTCCACACCTTGGTGTTCCCATCTGCAACCCAGAGTCCATAAAACTTCCCTTCCTTCGTGGAACATTGCAAAATGTTTGGACCCAAAACTCTAGCTAAGAGTCAGCATTACTGGTGTTCAGCTGATGATGCTGAAGGTAAAACTGCAACAAGGTTGAACTTGGGGGAAGGTGGGAAGGAAAGAAAACCTCTCCATGTGAACTCATGCCAGCACCACAGCTGTATGCATAAGTGATAAAGATCTTAATTTTGGAAAGGATGGGCACACTGAGGCCATTGTAGGGCAAAGCAAATCAGCTGAGCCTGTGACAAGCTATCAGCCACAACTGGCAGCCACAACTCCCCCACTCACAGCAAAGCATCGTTCACTGACAGGCAGTGGTGGCTAAATGGCCACCAAGAATCCAAGAAACAAATTTTGAGCTGATAGCCAGCCTCCTTTGCTGTCAGCAAGGCATGGCACAGGAGGAGCTGGCATCTAATGGGATGGGCACATGGGCTGGGTGCCTGCACATGGCAGCAAGGGAAGGGCATCAGAGCCCTGCTCTGGAAATCACAATTGGAAATGACTGCTTGTCCAAAGTATTACAACTACCACTTCAGCTGCTCCTCTCTGATATACTGTGGTTTCTTTATCCTGTACCTGAGTAAACCAAGCACAGGAAGCACCAAAGGCTGCAGGATGTAATGATGTTTTCCATCTATTAATCTGTCTTTGGAGCACCCCTGGGTTTAGAGTAACTAAACTTCTGATTTCTAACAAAACCAGCAGCTTATAATCCAGACTGCCTGAATCAGAAGAGCACAAAACTTGAGCTTCAACCCCCTGCTTTAATTTCCTTCAGCAATTTATCACCTCTTTGCAGCTCACACATACAGAACAACCAGAAAAATTTTTAACACCCCTTTGGCAAGCTGCATGGAAGCAACTGCCACAATATTTTTTATTATTGTTTTCAGGGCCTATGGCAAAGAAGACCTAAAAACAAGAAAAAAAAACAACACCCAAACTAAACTAAGAAAGAAAGAAAAATAAGTACTTACCTTCCACAGGCAAGACACATACAAAGAGTGTGAGAATCCACATGAAAGGGCAAAATATTTCTTTTTTTCAAACGGAATTTCCCTGGAAAACATTTTGAGAATAGTGTCATCTCCAAATATGTACTTACACTACCTACATACACACATGTTTGTCCATGCATCTATTATATATTTATACAAATTATTTTAAATGCAGTAGAGAAGGTCTTTCACATAAAAGCAGGAAAAGGGGAAATAAAACTCAGCCCCTGCTCCAAATCCACTAGCACTGCATATTAATTTAATATTTTTTCTATTCTATTGCTCTGGTCTTCCACTAAAATCTCAGACCAAACTCAGGCAGCCTGTGTAATTTCAGGACAGATGGAATTGCCCTTGTTATTTCCCATTCACACAGCAAAGGATTCTCTAATGAGGTGAATACTAGGGGCTTAGGTTTTCACTGCTCCATAGCCTAGCTTCTCATTTTACAGTGCTGTGAAGTGGTGGTAAAATGATGCCTTACTAAATAGTAGTATTTTACACCCACTAACCCAACTCTTCAAAGCGGTGTTAATGACCACACAGAGTGCAGAGCCAGAAGAATCAGACCTTAGGTGTTTATGGCCAGGAAAAGTGTGAGCAAGTGCAGCTGCTGTACCTGCAGCGCTGCAGCCCTGCCACGCAGAGACTTGTGCAGCTCGTTCAGTTCTCTGCATGACCTGCTTGTTGCCATGCAGCCTTCTTTGGATTAGGGTGGTAGCTATGCCTTCTCTAATTTACTGTTTCAATAACAGGTTTTGTGGCCAGGACTTGATGTCAAAGGCCGTGGCTCTTATTCAAGAGCCATCTTCCCTCACCATTCTCAGCTCAAGGATACACTTTAAAGCCACATTAAATGTTAGAAACAAATCCAGCCCAGTTTTGAGACCACCACACAACAGACATGTCATCACCTTCCCTGGGGCTTGTAACCCTGTAACTCCCAAACTGAGATCTGTCCCTTGCATCCCACACAAGTGTGACCAGGTTAATTAATTCCCTTCACTTACCCTTATCATTCTTAACTCTGTGCCTTGCTGAGATGCATTTCCAAAAAACTACATCAAAAAGCAGCAATGTTATTCCCAACCCATACTTTTACATTAGGTCTGCTGCAGGAGCACCAAGCAGAAATGCCCCACTGTTTCTGACAGTTTAATGGACCTGTGTCCCTGTTCAGAGCTTCTTGTCTGCCTTTCAGATCACAAATTCTCCAAGGTGGGGAGTATATTTCTGTTGGGAATCTGCCAGTCTGCTGGTATAGTAGAGTCCTGATCTGAGAGCAAACAGACCAATCTTTCATCTCTTATACAGAAAGCACATAGAAAAACAGAATTCTGGCCAAATCACTTCAACTAGTCTTCTCTGAAAAGTTTTGTTACACTGCAGGGCAAACACTTTACATGGGACAGGTAATGTTTCCCATTACCCTTTGCTCTTGAGACTCTTCAAACACCATGTCTATTGCAGAGGAAAAAAGCACTTATGTAGCTACATTTTGCTCCCACAGCCTCTCAGTAAGTGGCAAATCCCCTCTCTTCTGTCTGTGCCCTTGATGGGCTTGCAGAGCCCACTGAGAGGAGGCTGACATGCAATCCACTAAGTGCCAGCATTGCAGTTCCCTGCTGTGCCCTATCTCCTGCACACCCAGAGACATTTGCCAGCTTGGGGCAGTGGTGTCTTGGCACTGGGGTATCAATTCCTCCTTTCAGAAAACAGGAAATATAATGGACATGTTATTTTTCTTCCTGGGACCACCTACCTACTGATGGTCCTACAGTACTGTTAATGTGCAATCCACTACCCAGTTTGCTTAGCGACAAGTTTCTCTCTTAAGCCCCATGTGCTTTGTACTAGAAATATGTGTGTGCATGTGAATTTCTACTGCTAATACCAGAGGCACAAGTGTGCAGACGGATGAAGCTTGCACAGTAAACCCCATGCAATCCATAATAGAATATGGTACCAGTCAGTCACTGTTTCACTTCAGATATGACTTTTTCTTTTCTTATACTACATATAGTGCATTTCCAGAAGTTCTTCCACAGCACACAGGATTTCCTTGGAGAAGGAGAGGGAGTCATCTGCTTGATGTTAGGCATCTTATTGACAGTTCTAAGCTGCCTGTCTTAAATTCTCTTTATGAGGTTTACTTCAGTCTTCACTCCAGGCTGATTTCAGAATAATTATTATTCCTGAATTTAGAGTGAAAAATCAAGCAATGTAACTTTGCTGCAATGCAAACTCAGAGTAACTGAACCCCCGGGGCAGGCTTAGTGAGGGATTTGACCCTGTCCACCAGGGAAGAGGGATGGCACCATATGGCCAAGTGGCAATGGTCATGAGATAAGGTATGGAGAGGCAGGAGGCAGTCCTCAACACCTGTGGGTGCTCAGACCAGGCCTATCACTGCTCTTGGCAGGAAGGGTCACTGGAACTGACACCAGTTTGGGAACAGACAACCCTTTACAGCTACCCATGGGAATTGATGAAAAAATGGTTTATAACCAAAAATTCAGTAGTGCTGCAAAGGGTGGATAAATTTGGATTAGAAGAAGAAGACAGGTAACATTGTCTGTGCCCTCCACCTGCTTCTGCCTACAGCACAAGTTTTCTGACAGTGTAGTTCACAGGGACACCCCAAACTAAAGAAGCTGTACTGGTCATTGTTTTTAATTTTCCTTAGTGCAACTGCATCCACAAAAGGCTTTTGGTAGTACAGAACTGCTGTTTAAAAAAAATCACACTTCAAATCAAGAGTATTTTTCTGGTAAGAGTTGCTGGAGTGTGATCTTTAAAGCACTTTACACTTGTGATTCTCCTCTGTCGTGCTCATCCCGCACCACAGCACTGCAGGAATCGGGAGCACTCACACAACATCAGTAGGCAATCTTCCCCAGTCACAGCATGTGCCCAAAGTGTATATTAAACACCCATCAATATTTGGCACGAGGACACTATTTGCCATCCCACTGTCACCCAAAGACATTTCAGCTTTAAAGCCGTACCTGTACAGATTTAAATTAAACCTGCATCTATACAGCTTTAAATTCAACCTGCCAGGGACTGCTTTTGGCCTCTGAGGCCAGCCAGCACAGTATGGCCTGTGTCTATGCTACCGGCTGCTCTCCTTTTCCAAAACCTGCCTCCGGTCTGGTCACTGGGAATGGCCTGTGCTGGCTCCCAAGCACTGCCTGCGACCTGCTGGGAGGGCTGCTGCCTGCTTGGACCAGGTAGCAGCACAGATGACCGAGTTCCCGTCCCAGGGATTTTCCCTGCCGCTGTTTTTTTGACTCAGATGGACGCAGACAAGGTGTCTGCACAGACTGCAACACGTGCTGAAGATCTTTGCTTACGTGAGTGTACGGAAGGATTAGGACTGCATAGGTTTGGGCCAGCAAACAGCCTTCACAAGGAACAGTTCAGCAAAGCTTTTGCACATATGCTTGGTTATGAGTCAGGTAAAATCTGGGATAAAGGATCCTCTTTTTGCGCTTTTCCATAGCAAAGTGGAAAACCAGTAGGAAATGCAGGTCCTCTGGATAGCCCCTGCAGCTTTGCAGCATATGTGTGGTAGTCACCATGATGTCCACACAATATTTAACCAGAATCTGTCTGCTTGGAGCATGAAGATGGTATTCCTGTAGGTCATATCCCCCCAGCGACTTGACATATCTCCCAGTGACTTGTCAACTCTTTAGAGATGAAGAAATGGAGAAACCACAGAACACAACAGCAAGGAAAGCTCTCCAGGGGTAAATAATGATTTTTACTAGAGCAATTAAGACAGCTGGAAAGAACAGACTTTAAAGACAATAATTTTTAAAAAATTATGTTTCTGAAAGGTTATCCCTTTTTTCCAACTATCACTTGAGCTAGTAAGACAAATTTCCTCCCCTTGCTATTTTCCTTAGACCAGCCCAACTGTTACTGTTAAAATTACTCTCCCTCTCTGCAGAGGAGTGAATCACCTAAAAGAACCACACCTGCTGCTTCTAGACATGATGCAAACACTTCATGCCAGTGCCAGAACAACCTGCCTCTCTTTCCATGGCATAATCCCATGAAACCAGAATTTGAGGACTAACCAGCCCAGCTATTAAAATAGCCATGTCTAAAGTAGGGAGTAACTTCTCAATCCACTGTGTGAGCATCATGTCTGCAGATAACAAAGTCTTACTGGTTGGACAGACAAGAGATTAGATTAGATCAGATCAAATTAGATTTGATTAGATCAGAATTAATTCAAGATAGGTGCTTTATTATCTCTTGACAAAGTTCTTGCTCTTCTGCTGGGTTTTAGGGAGCCATGAAACATCTTGAATATTTAGAAAGTATAATACATTTACATTCTGCCCAGAATTTGTGATTTTGTTATTGCCAAAGATTTAAGTGGGGACTGAGATGTAAAACCAAATTTTAGTCATGTTCAAGACAGATGTAATGTATTACCAACACTGTTGGAAGTGCTAAATGACAATGTCATGAGGAAAATTTTTCACTGGGAAGGAGAGATGCACTTGCCATTTAAGAGATAAATAAACAGTGCGTGTTTAAAGATTCTCACAGTAAAAAATAAATAGCTTCTGAATATAATGATTCTTCTCTCAGGATATGGTTATTTGTTTGCATCATACAAACCCAACAGCAGTGTAATATTTTCAACCTGAAATAGCTGCTATATTTCTGCTCTGAAGGTTATCAGACCAAATTTTTGCATATCTTCAAAGTCTGAATGCATCAGTGAACTACAGGAAGCTTCCCTTATGTTTAGCATTGTGCAGACTAAGTGCTGAGTTCTTACTTACTCGATGACAGGATTCCTCAGCCTCCCCTTGCTCTCATTTATTTCTGCTGAAGTAAGGGCTCAAGTCCAGACAGCTAAGGTTCTCTCAGAAGGCCTGGAGGCTCTCCCTGATCTCTGTGCTTATGAGGGGAAATGCCGCGCTTCTGGTTTTTGCTTGGGAGCTTTCAATGAAGAGTTGAGAGAAAAGGCAAAGTGGACACTTCTTATTAGAATAAAAGGGAAAACTGAACTTTGTGAAGGAAGTCTGCTGTATATACTTTATATGCTTTTTATATGCTTTATACACTATACAGCTGGAATTTTTTAATTTCAGATATACACATGTAATAGCTTCACTCTGGTGTTCTTCATATCTCCTTATCCCTCAAAAGGTTTTCCACAGTTAAATAGGTAATAACTTCAAGATTCATCCACAAACTATCTCTTCTGCCAGGGGAAAAGGCCATTAGATGCATGTGCAGAAAAGCAGAGTGAAGAACAGGGCTGGAAGGTTTTCCAGAGATTCTCAGGCTCCTCACTGTCTACAGAGGGCATCAGAGAAACAACTTAGCTTAAGCCATTTAAGTGACTTAAAAGGCAAAAGCAAAATAAATTCTCCAAACACCACTGATGTACAGTGATGGGGTTATTCAATCAAGCCATCAGTGGCCTTAGGTTTATCCTGAAGGCATATCAGATCCAATCAGCCTCCTAACTATCAATGGCTTTTACAGACTTTACAGATTTCTTACAGGAAACAAAGGAATTAGGCCATATTGGTGCTGAGACTTCTCTTTTGGGAGGTGCTTCTCATACTTTGTTTGAAAAGTTAACTGCATGGTATAAGTTGCTTTTCTGTGCTCTTGGAAACCCATGGTCACAACCACAGATAAATTTAAGTGAGTTTTAAATGCAAGGGCACATCCACATTTGTGTGCTAAGAATGATTCAACTTAGTAAGAGGAAAAAAAATGAACCCAGTTTAAGCTATCTTGGGTTTCCTTCTGTGTTTTATTTGTTTCATTGTTTGAAGTGCTCCTTCACCTTTCATTAATTTTGGAGTGGATGAGGCAGACTGCACCATCACTCAGTCACATTTCAGGGAAGTCGCCACTGAGATGGCACACCTGAAAATATCCGTTCTTGGGCTGTCTCTTCAAACTCCCCACAGGACCACAGTGGCTTTTGTGCTGTTCAAAACAGTTTATCCTCTCGTGTAAAAGAGATGGAAGAGGAATGTGAAGGCAGACAGTGTTTAGGACACGTAACAAGTTCGTGAGCAACATCGAGAGGATTCCTTTGGATCCTCTCCCATGTCCTCCTCCTGCCACGCACAGCATGGTTTACATCCATCAGATACAACCTGCACACAGCTCTGTCATTCACACCATATTTTGATTGAAGCTAGTAATATTTTTAGGAACTGGATATTAACCTGCGTTTCTATGGATTTACCTTTGTCTGCAATTCTCGCATCCTCTTGGATAAAAGTGGAAATATTTTTTGAGATGTATTGAAATGTTTTCATGTGTCCTTGTGAAATACTACAATCAGGTGCTGCCCTTCATATCTTCTGTGTACGGGCACTGACAAACAGCAGCAAAGACAGAAGTGCAGATAACAGAGATAACATATGGTCACCTTAAAATTTGGCATCACTATTGTCTCTTGAAGCCACTGAGCTTGCTTCCAGTGAGTGGGCAGAGGATTTGAGATATGACATTTAAAAGGCACAAGCGAGAAGCTTTAAACTATAATGTGTTACTAACAGAGCTAAAGCAGTCTGACAGCCCCTAGCAGACATGAGGCAGCCTGGGAGCTCTGTCTCAGCTGCTTTCCTCGGTCTCCACCTGACAGCAGCAGCCCCTGAGCCTCAATAGGTACGGACACAACTCCTGGGAGACATTACCGGGAATGTGTTTTGCTTTTATTCCTGCTTTAAGTTAAACTCTTTGCCTTAAGCAACCATGGTGGCAGGTGACAGGTTTCCCTTTATTTTGCCTCAGGTGAGGGTGCCAACCACTAGGTTTCAGAGGCAGCAGATTTGTAATGTGAGTCACCACAACAGCGCTGGTTTAAGCTATTTTGTCATAAGTGTGGCTTTTGAGCTCTGATGGCATAACTTAAAGCACAAGAGGGGCAACAGCCTGACCCTGAGTAGATTAAGTGACTACAAATGGCAAATGCATTGTCTATCAGCACTAGCAAGCTGAAATATGGCCACAGCACACCCTAAGTCTGGACTGATGGTGCTAGTTTGGATGGTTTGCTTTTACAAAAAAAAAGAGCATCCTGAAACTGACACTCTGCTACACTGTCACATAGTTTTAATAGAAGTTATTTCACTGTAATTTGAGGCCATTTTGTTACAAGGATGCACAATGTAGGGAAAAAGAAAACAAAACCCAACAGCAAAATCACCTAGAGACAGATGGTGACATCCTAAAATCATAGGATCATTGAATGGCCTAATTTGGAAGGAACCCTAAAGATCATCTAGTTGCAACCCCCTGTCATGGACAGGGACACCTTTCACTAACCAAGTCGCTCAGAGCTCCATCCAACCCAGCCTTGGACACTCCCAGGGATGGGGCATCCACAGCTTCTCTGGGCAACCTGTTCAAGTGCCTCACCACCCTCACAGTAAAGAATTTTTTCTAATATCTAATCTAAATCTAGCCTCTTCCACTTTAAAGCCAGCACCCTTTGTCCCTGTCCTGCAGCACTACATGCCCTTGTAAAAAGTCGCTCTCAATCTTTCTTGTAGGCTCTCTTCAGGGACTGGAGGGCTGTAGTTTGGTCACCCTGAAGCCTCCTCTTCTCCAGGCTGAACAAACCCAATTCTCTTAACCTTTCCTTATAGGTGAGATTCTCCGTCCCTCTAATCAATCTTGTGTCCCTCCTCTGGACTCACTCGCTCCAACTGGTCGATGTCCTTCAATGTGATGTGTAGAACAGTCCATGCAGTCAGGTCTCATCCCCGTTCCAGGAGAACATGTAAAGCCCGTTCTAACCTGGAAGTAGTAACCATGCCAGAGAGGAGCCCTGTTTGTCACAGACAGATGTATCACGAAGATATCACATGCAAGTGCAGATATATCAATATAAATGTACCTTATGACATACATGTTACTTCCCTTCTTCAACCAGAATTGCTACAAAACCACGACAGCCTTTAATCTGACCTGAGCCTCTGCAGTGAGGAGTAGTACTTTAGCTAGACAAATTGACCTTATTATCCTCTATACACTTCAGCAGCTTAAGCACCTTGTCAAGTAGATTTTTAGCAGTAGAGGGCTCTTTAATTTAGCTTGTAAAGGCACAACACCATGCTATGGCTAGCAGCTGAGAGAAGGTACTTTTGGATAATACCCAGTAAACAGGACTGGATTACCAATGTTCACTTCATTTGCTAATTTATCATAGTTTTAAGATTGCTCTGGCCATGTGCTCCCCTCTGTCTCCCATTTAGACTTAGTAGAGTGTGGGGTCTACCTCAGATCTGTTGCCCATGGAGGTTTTGTAGTCCAGTCCCAGCTGGTCTGGTGGAGGCAGATCCTACTGCTGCAGCAGATGTTTCTGCTCCTTTGGATGTGCCAAATCCTACTTCAACTGACTGCATGGCCACATGCTGTCTGAGGAGGTAGAAGCCACTAGTGAAAGACAGGATGAAGAGGTGACACTTTGGTTAGATGTTGTTTGCCCTTTCTTTTTTCCCCCTGGCAAAAGACAAAATGATTCAGGATAGACCTGAATTTAATTATTGCACCTCACAATAGGAAAAGTTATGAACTGAAAATGTGCTTCGTTTTCCTCCTTTAAGCTTTAAATCAAACACACCTGAAAAATATGATGTAGTTTGAATAGATATTAGAAATTTCCTAAAATTAATGTCCTTATGTTTCTGTGTAACATCCACCAATATCTTTTAATCTAAAGTAAATCTTTATATCTAATAGATAGTCTAAATATTATTTTAATCTAATACTGGCAGGTATGGGGAAACCTTATTGTTCTTGTGCTAGACCAGTTACTCTAACAAAGAAAATGTGTTTGTTGAATAAGTCTTAAGAAATACAAGTGAGAACTTGCAGGTGATGGCTGGGGATGTCCATCCTGCTTCCTTAGCAGTGAATGTGCAATGAACATAATAACTTGTCCCTTCAGAAGAAACTGGACAGTTGACACGCAACTTTGCCCATTTCACATCACTCTAGCTCTTTCCAGACTAATTTCTGAACTTGATTTCTAAGATCTCAGCAAAAAGCTGAAGTGTTTTTGAAGGCTGGACAAAATTACCTGCAGAGAGTTCAGAAGCTGGACTACCCCAGCAATGTGTGTGTGGGGTGGCCTGGAGGCAATTGCATACGGTAGGATTTTTCAGAAGTTATGTTATTAGTCAAAAGGTTACGAGTGGGTGTAGAACTTAGATTTAAGTAAACTTAAGAACTTAGATTTAAGTAAAGTTTGTCTTTTTCATTCCCTTTTATTATTCAGCCTAGCAATAACCAGTAGGAATATATTGCTTTATAGAAGATTCTAAAACTTGTAATAGATTTAGAGCGGTAAAATGTGGGAAATGGAATTGTAGAGAATTCTCAAAGCCTGACAGAAGGCACACATAGTATCTATCTGTTTGCAAACTTTAAGATAAAGAATGCTGACTTAGAAATGCCATGGAATGGGACAGACATTGTTCAGAGAGAAATGGAACTAGAAACACATTTCAAATGATGGCCTTGCAAATAAGACTAGATACTTTGGAGAAATAGAACTATGAAAGATGCATTGTGGTAGGATGCAGGAGGGGTAATTTTAGATGATTGGCTTTAAGGCATTAACAGCATTGTGTGGCAAAAGCTGATAGGCCAAGAAATGCTTATAATGTATTGTAATTAGGAAGTAGTTTAGCTTCTGATTGTGATGGCATGAATTATAACATCTGTATTGTCTCACCCTTCACATGAAAATGAAAATGAAATAAAAGTTTTTAAAATGCCTCTCAGTTGCCCCATATCTGGGTCAGAAAAGGTGTAAAGGAGTAGTTAGTAATGGAAAAAGACCAGCAATGAAGTGGAGGTGAAGCAAAAGGACAGATTTGAGACCTTTCTCTTTAAGATAATTTGCATTGGGCTCTGCTCACTTCTCTGAGTAAATCCCAGCCATTCTCCTTTCCTCATCCCTACCTTCCCCTTGCAAACTCTGAGCACCATTATAAAATAAAGCTCTTTCTGATGTCATCAAGCACAGTAATGGGTTTGTACAATAGCAAGTATTTAATTATTTCAAAAGCCATCTTTCCAGGTCCCATGACTTCCCATTGAGATGCTAAGTAGAAGTTTCCTCAATTATGTCTGAACAGGTTGCTTTTGTACTAAAGTGAAGTTTTTATCAAAAGAATACAAAGCTTTAATGACATTACAAAAGCTCTTCAGAGCTATGTATATCTTCAATCATCAGCCCCTCCTCACAGATACAAGGATGTTCAGAAAGCACAGCCAGGCAAAATGAAACATGATGACAGACTGCAAGAATACAAGGACTGGCATTATATCAGAACCTATATATAAAAAATATCAGTTATCACAGAATATTTTGATTTGAAAGGGACCCATAAGGATCATTGAGTCCAGCTCTTAAATTAATTCCATACAGGCACTGAACCTGCATCCCTCGGGCTAGGAATCAGCTGATCCCACAAGCTTTCAGACTCAAAAAGCATTGAAACCAGAAAAGTAGTTGCAGAAATGCAACATCAAAACATCTTCAGTCAGGACAAACACAATTTCAGCCAAGATGAAGTCTGTATCTCGAGGAAAATCTGCAAAATTTTTGGTTTGGGGTTTGTTTGATTCTTTTTTTTTTTTTTTTTTTTTTTTTTTTTTATTTTAAATTTAAAAAAAAAAAAAAAAACAAAGAAAAAAAAAAAAAAAAAAAAAAAAAAAAAAAAAAAAAAAAAAAAAAAAAGTTGTTTTACAATGTTTTCAGCTCCTGGAAACTTCAAAACATGATCCAGACAGATGTGGAAATAGAATTAAACCAGTAAAAAATCCATTGTCAGTATTGGCAGTCTAGAGGATTCTAAACCAAAGTAGATTCTTAATATTCCTCAATGTTTTGAAAGTTTCAAAGCCAGTTTTCCCCTTTCTCATAGAGGCAATGCTTCAAAAGCTCAAGAAGTTTGGAGCACTGGTTCTTAGTTTGTATCTGTCCAGTTTAGAGACCATGCCAGAAGTGTGACTTTTTCCACAACAAAATTAGGAACATAAAAATCTCCACAGATATTTAAAGTAAGTTTAAAGAAATTAGATTATGTTGTATTATTGAAAATATAAGATTACGAGTAATAATATAATTTTTTCCCCAATACATTTTGCTTTATCACCACTTATGCATCTTGGAATATGCATGCAATTGTTAAAATCTCATATACATTCTAATTGTTCTAAAACCATATAATTTCACGGATCACAGCAGTTACTATAATTCCTCTTTTACATTTTAATTTTTTTTTACCTAGTCCACTAAAAATAAACAGTTAGATTACAAACCTAGAGTTAGTTGTAATCAGGTACTTCCTTAATATACTCTATGAAAGATGTGGCTTCTCTTTATCCATAAAGAGTGCCTGAGGAGTTTCTAAAGTTAAAAATATACACATAAAGGAAGACAGTAGGGCTTCTGATTGTTGTCTGCATACAAGTTACATTTTTCTAGTCCCTGAGGCTAGAAAATTGCTCAAATTCATACAAAAGACACAGGAGAAAGGAGAGACCTGGCTTCTGTGGATGGGACCTTAAATATAGAGTCTGCAATCTAGCATGTCTTTATTTTCATACTTATGCAGCTTTAATTCTAGATCAGCACTTCAGAGAAGGGACATTCTTAGAAATGCGTCAGTTTAAACACCTTAAGGTGAGAGAGACACTGTTTTTAAGTAAAACCAAAGCATCCTCAGCCTTTCTACAGAGAAAAAGACAATGGGAAAATAGGGAAAGACCACAAATCTCAGATCTTCACAGCTGATTTTTATGGGATGGATATAAACAGACCAGAAAAAAAAAGAAGAAAAAAAAAAGTGAGCCCTATGGTAGGAAAATTAAGTTCAAAAGGGAATTCCAAGTACTGCAGATGATGGGTATGTTACTCCCTGGTCTCTCTGAATTACTTTTGGTCTTTGTGACTAGGTGATGTGAACAGGACCAGACCTGCACAGTCCTTGCATTAACCAAGCAGTGTCCAAGAACCCCCACAACTGGCAAGTCAGCAATGCTCTTCCTGCCTTGCATGCAAAGCAAAAGCCACAAAGGCCATGTGTGTGGTACAAACCTGCACTGTCCTGTGCAGGAAAGGCAAAAATAAAGATGGAGGAAAGGAGAGGAAAAAACCCATTAAATCAAAATGCAAATCATTTATACATCAACATGTTGAAAATCCTGTTGTTAAAAAGAGCAGGCAGCAGACGGAAACCACTTCTCTTTAAAACTGGCATTGTATCAAAATGTTTTTAAAAATAATCAGAGAGGTGCAAACCACCAAGGGGACCCTGCTGCTTGCAAACTGGAAAGTAGCTTGTACTTCTCAAGGCATGACTGATTTCAACCCTGTTGTGGGTCAGCACACTTCCCACATGAGCCTGAGATACGGATCTCTGCCAATTGATAGAGCCAGCCCCAGAGCCACCGACTGCAGTGGGCTCTGTCTGCAGAGACACGCAGCGATCTGGCACGAGCTTTTCACCACGCAATGCCCGACAGGCTGGCGGCTCTCCTCCTTGTCAGCAACCAAGAGATGCTCAGGAGACGGACTTTTTTTGGCCATGGATGGTGACCTCGGGGCCCCACACATTTCAGGCAGGGCTGTAGCACTTAAGGGGCATGCAGCAGGATGGTGTGGTCCTGCAGCAGGCCCAGGGTGCCAGCACATGCTATTTAGGCTAATGGAAGTGTTGGCTTTTTCCATGGTGCTTTCTTCCCTAAAAGTTACTCGCAGCAGGAATGTGTCCCTTGTCTGCTTATAAAGTGAGGGATGGGCAGAGCCACTGCAAAGGCTCAGCCCTGAAAGGTGACCCAGAGCTGGGCCTGAGCTTCACCTCCTGCAGATATGATTTCATGGTATGTGTTTGCCCGTTCGGTGGTGACACTGGGGTGGTTCACCTGGAGACACTGGTGAACACAATATGTTGGGTGGTGACGCTGGGGTGGTGACCTGTGTCCTCCCTGGCTGATGATCCTCTGGTGCTCTGGCACCTCCCGCAGCAGCTCGGGGTCCCCCGCTGCCATTGCCAGTGATCACCCAGTAAGGCGGGTTCAGGGGAAGGAGCCAGCTCTGGTTGCAGAGCGGTGCTTTGGCAGGCGGCACAGCCAGGGTAAGACATTGCCCCGGCTCCCCTCGGTCCAGGCCCACTGCCGGGCTGCGGATGCACTGGACAAAAAGATCCATGGCTGTCTTGTCCTTCCTTCCTCCACAGGTTCCCACCCGCACAGCGAGTAAGGCCTGACAAACAACAGAGGATGCTCTGCTAGGCTGTCAGAAACAAACAACGCAATTACCCTCTGCCGATTGCTTCAAGTTGCAAACAAAAGATGACAAACAAAACACACAACAGATCCCCCTCCAGGCCCGCAGAGCAATCAAGAGGAGGCTGACAATGGCAGGGCCCCTCCAGCTCTGTGCCAAGGACACTCACCCCCAACAACAAGCACACGCTGCTGCCTCGCAGAGCCCCTGGACACCCGCCATCCCTTTTGTCTAGCACGTATGGAGCCCATCCTTGCTTGCAGACCGCCCTGGCTATGCCAAAGCTGCATCTACCACCGGCTGCCTTGCCAAGAGTTCAGTACCTCTCCCTGCTGCAATCTCAACTCTCCACTGTCAGCTCCTGTCCGTGCAGCACCACCATCTCCTCCTCCTCCTTCCCGTGGAGCTGGATGTGACACAAGGGTTAACATGAGTTAAGCAGAAATGAGTCAGCAAGTTCCTTGCCCCGAAGTCACTGCCTGGTTTCCAGAAATGCTGACTATTTCCACACCAGCCAGCCCAGTATCTGAAGAATAAAAGAAAACGTAACTCCGAGCCTCAAAAGTTGATGAGCATATAGCTAATCACTGTGCTTCCCAGGCCAACACCTCAAAGTGGTATGTAAGAACCTAAGATCACTTTTTATTCGACGCCAATTTGACAACCAAAGTTCTTCAGCTGGGTGCCGTTAGGTCTGTGCAATTAATATAATTCATGTACCACTGCAATATTGAAAAGTTCAATGCAAAGTTCTCTGGTTGCACTTGTTTCTGAGGCTTGCAGTCCCCATCCTAGCTCCCTTCCCTGCCAGCATTTCCTTTTACAAAAAAAAGAAGCACAAGGACACAATGTTTTTGACTAAGTAGAAAAACATTTGTTCTCCTCTCACCCAACTATGAAGATATGATGATCAGGGCTGATGGGATTAGGAGGTTAAGGCTGATCTGGCTGTGTACTGGGGCACTTGTTCAATGGGCTACCCCAGTCTTTCACAGCTTCTAAGCAACACATGAAGCCCAAAGAAGAGAATATGATCTCTGTGAGCTGTAGCTGCAAGAGAGGCAGGAAACACTGTGAAAACACTTTTTCTCAACATACAGCAATATTTCCACTTCCAGACCAGGAGGAAGAACTCCACAGAAAGACTTTAACTTGAAATGTTCAGTCAGTACACAAGATAATCAACATTTTTAGGACTTCAAAGAACACAGTTAATGGCCCTGTGGTAACAGCTTCAGACAAGGGGCACTTTCACTTCATTATGAGGTACTAGGAGCAAATGTTCACATTTCTATGATTTCCATTAATCTAAGCAGTATTTTAGAGACAAATGCAATATACTTCGATAATGAACCTAAATTTGGAAATGAGCAGCTTAGATCATAAGGGTCTATATATCACAATCAGTGTCTGCTGACTTTAAGCATTGTCAGCCTGTACGGATTATCATAAATCTTATCAATCTGTCACCTCCACAAAAGATTTGTATCCTAAAACCATGTCATTTGATGACAAACTCAGGTTCTTGGCTGCTTTTTTTTTTTTTTTTTTTTTTTTTTTAAGGACAAAAACGCAAATCAAGCAGATACACATTCACTCATGCTAATTAAATAGCCCACAGAGATATTTATAACATGGTCAATGTAGGGTTTGAAGCTTAGTTTCTGTGATTTATTTTGCCAAATTTATCAATAGCAAAAAGTCAAAACCAACTGGGAAAAAACTGAGATTCGGTGGGAAAGTGGGGGGAAGTCAAACAAAAAAATCTGAAGCTGTTTCAACGATTTGGCTTCATTATGTATATATTTTAATCCAAGGAATATTGACTATTATTTACAAGAAAAAAAAATGGCAACATGTGAAGGAAAAAGCATGGTGCTTTTACACAAACATAAATGAATAATTCACCTAAAAACATTGTATATTTCTGTCCATGATTTCATTCATTTTTTAAAATGAGTTCTTTTTGTTGAATTACTTTTCCCCCCAATTTGTCCATTTCTCCCTGACCACTCTCATTCCAAGAACTAGTCTCCCACATTATATCTCAGCTCTCACTTAACGTAACCTACCTTGCAGCCATTCAGACTTAAATTCTGCATATTAAAACTGATTTCAAGTGATCATTTTCATTTTGGCTCACCCATTCACATAAATTTAATCTCTCCAATATTAGGTTCAAACAGTCCCCATTTGCAGCTTGTGAGTAATTTTAAATATACTTTTACCACAAATAAGAAAAAATAAATCCCCACTAGTTTATTCAACCACATCTCCATTAGTCATCATGAACCATATAACTAACAAATATGTTTTTTATTTCATATACTCATTGGGTGTTCAGGGTGAGGGTGGAGGTATGAGTGGGAGAAAAAGAGGTTACTGAGGTTAAAAAGAGGAACGAATGACTGTGTACGCCCCTGGTACTTCTGCTGCTTATTCCCTCTTTGCTTTGTGTCGTATGTGTAGGCACAGAGCCAGCACTCTTACACAGAGATCAGTTGCCTCTGTAGCAATTTCTTCTGCACATTTTGGCTAATGGATGTGGTTGTGCATGTGGTTTTATTTCAGCATGTACAAGTCCAGATACAACATTCACTTTGGCATATGTCTGATTTTTCCCACAATATTTATCTAGCAAGCTTAGCTATAAAATGGGATGTGTGTTACTAGAGGTTCCTCTGAACTTGTGTTGAGTTTATTTATGCCTAATACACACTCACAAAGGCAACAACACCCAAACATATGCATATACCTGCATTTAAGGGATGGATTTTCTCTGTGTTTTCCTCTAAATATTATCAGTATGGAGAGCTCTGCACAACTGAGAAATCACAGACTCCAGAGACTTAATGCCCTGGCCTGTCTGAGCTCTGCACACTCTGAGAACCAGCAAACAAAAGCAGGACAATTCAGGGCACGCTCAGTCATCCTGGCAGTGCAGTCATCTTCATACAATAAAGTGGTCACTGTTCTCAATCTACTGCGTGCCTCTGCCACTGTCCCAAAGCCCTGGTCTCACTTTTGTCATAAATCTCTGGGTAACATACTCTTTGACCTCCTATGACCTCAGTGTCACTCACTGAAGATATCCCACTGAAGAAACTACGATCTGAATGCAGTACTTTCTTCAGAATCCCTACATGCAGGGATGTGATGCTGAGCTGCCCCTCTCCAAGAGGCACATCAGGTATGGGCTGCAGCTGCACAAGCCAAGGGAGATGCAGATCAAGGCTCTCTCTAGCAGCCAGGTCAGCCAGCTTGTGTAGGTTTTATTCCAAGATTATCTCACATTCACACAATACTGTCTCTAACCAGCACTGTTCTGGCAGGTGTCTCCAGGCACTGTTCTAATGCCTTAAGTTTTAGCAGTCATATTTTCCAGATTCTGTACTGCCTTAGTGTGTGACACTGAACTTCATACAAACTGTTAGCAAGTTCTCTTCACAGAGTAGTTAGACAAAAAAATCCTTTTCCAGCCTGAGAACCAAGGACACCATTGCAGCTTCAGGCCCAACAAGTATAAAAAACAGTGAATTGAGGAGAGAAAACTTAAGGAAGGATGGGTCTTCATAACCTAAAGCTGTAATTGGACAATTAACCCCCATATGTAAATGGACCAAGACTTATAGAAGTGTGCAAACTTGTGGCCGGTTGTCCATCTTGGGTCCATCTTGGGTAGAGCTCTTGTACCACCCAGGGTATATCCTTTGAAAGCCTTTTAATAAATTCCTTTAACACTGTCCAGCCTCTGTTCCAGGTAGCCTCTCTAGGCATCAGTCCCACCCCAAAACACAAACCCAGCAGGGTGTACACAGGACCAGTCCAGGAACAGCTCAGCACTCCCAGTGAAACCTGTGGGAGGCACTGAGCTGGAAGGGCCACCTTCATGGAAATCTCCACCTCTGCTGGAAAGAGAGGGCCTTTTTTTCCTCTTCTTTCCTGCCTCATACTTTTCCTGCTCAGCTCTAATGAATTTTGTTCATTATTTATAATTAGAAAGTGGAAAGCAATTACTGTCTTCCCTATTCATATTCTAAAGCAACACTTAAAGAACAGAGAAACAGCTGAAATCTAGGCCATTTCAAAAACTTAACTGCACTCCTAGTCAGTACACCTGTCCCTGAATCCCCCCAACGTTTATGGTTTTGCATCACATTTTCCTATGTTAAAAAAAAAATTATCTCTTTTGTTGCCAGTTGAGGAACCCACAAACAAATGGGCAAATCTGACTAAGTGCTTAAGCAGAGAAAACAATGGAAATGTGTATGCACCAAAGGCTGTCAACAGTCCCACAGAAAGAATTGGAAAGACAGAAAAGAATTCTTTAAGCTCTTGTAACAACAAAATGTCAAAACCAAACAAATAAGAGACAGAAGTGGGACCTAAGTGTTGACTATGCCTTGTTAAGAGTTTAGTGAGCAAAGCCGTCCCAGCCTTCCCCTGGGGTGCCCCAGTCCAGCCCTGGGACTATCTTGCAGCTTCCAGGGATAGCTATTAGGATACCTCCTCCCCTCCACCCTCCTTAGTTTTTGTTAATACAATTTGTCTAAAATTCTGTCCTGACATTGACTAGTATTTGCAATGCCTGTTTCTTTTTCTTCTTATTACTTTTTAATTTTTTTTTACAATCCCCTTTTTATGCTTAACCTAGAATAGGTTATGAATTTTGAATTTCCTGGCTTCTGTGTGTTAGATAGGAAACTCAATGTTACTATTTTGGTGTAGAATGCAGACATTTTTGTGGTCATACTTACCATAGCTGTGCTAAACTCAACAGGAAACAGCATTTCTATTTGCCTGCTGGCTCAGGGTGCATATCCCACATCTATAATGCAGAAATAACTGACAGACTAATGGGAAATTGATGAAGGACAATTTAGACAGGAGGAATTGAGAGGTGATATGCCAGTGGTCCAGGTATAAACCATACCAAGAAAATGCAGCATTACTTTATATCCAGGGGTTTGTATGAATTCAGGAACCAGCTATAAAGCCTTGGTTACCAAACTGCCCCTGTTATTATGTTCGAGTAGGGAAGGAGGCTTCCAAAGTGAGACCTCCAGGAGCAAGCCTAGAGTTTGCCCACACTTTAAGTATTTTCTTCTCAAATAATTGTCACAGCTAATACTATTTTTTGTCATAGTCATTCTAAAACATTGTTACCAGAAATCCATGGGGTAAGAATCCAACCTGGAGAATAAAAAAATAGGTATTCATATGTTTGTTCTCAATATGTCCATACAGAGCAAAGTTTGGTACACAGTACCTGTGGGAATGCTGCAGCTTGGAAGACTTCTACTAGCACTACAGGTCCCTTCTGCCCCCAAGATCAGGAACCTGCAGCAAGGATACTGAAAAATATCTGTGGTTTGGGTGGGTATGAAGTTGGATCTCAAACTACAGCATTTTGAGGAGAATCTGTGGGAAATAGTGCTGCGTACCTTGCGCTGACCACAGCAAATTACTGGCCTTTCCATGCCTCTTTTAAGAGCAAATGTTTCTTCAAGTTAGTCCTATACAAGTCCTAGCATTACGATTAAACTCAAAGACAAACATAATTTGTACAACACCCCGGTAGGTTAATCTCATTCTTACTCTGTTCAACCACAATTCACTCACTCTTCCTCTGATATACTACAGCTCTGGGATCTCAAGAACTGCCTGTGTTTCCTTGCTTGGGTAGGTATGGGGCTGGAAAGAGCTGTGGTGGAGTAATGCTCCTCATTCATCCCTTTCCAAGCTGAAAGTCCCTTTTCTAAATTTGAAAGTCTTGTTCTGTATGAGAATCTTGGGGAAGCTTGGGACATCCCTTTTTAGGTTTTATCTTGGTTGAAACCTTGTGGTATCAAGGTTGAAGGGGGTTACATACTTCCTTTGTGATCTCCACCCAAGCCACTTGAAAAAAAAAAAGTGCTGTAAAAACCTGAAGCTCACTTTCTATCAGGCAAGTCTGTATTCATGGCAATAAAAGGCAATGCTGAATATGAGCCTCAGCAGGGGGGACTGTTAGAAGCAAGGTTTCCATTTGTGCATGCATCTGGCAGCGCTTTGTGTACTGACAAATTCAAGATCCCCCATCCTGGCTGCTCCGTTGGCTTTGCCCACCATTCGTGTGGCTTCACACAGGGGAGAGAAAAGTGTATTAAAAGTAGGAAAACATGACTGTCAAACTCCCAACCAAACTCCCGCCTTGACAGGTGAAACTCAGAGAGTAAAAGTGATCTCCAATATCACATACAATTTAATTTTGTAATGACTGTCTTCTGAATCTTTTTCCATATTCAGTCCCCCTGTTAAAGGAAATCTGGTGTATCCCAGGAGTGTTTCATGTCCTAACCAATTAGTGCAATTTAATAGCCAAACCATGACCACAGTTAAAAGGACCCTTGGGGTACAGATCCCTCTCTGAGAATAATGAGACATATTGGGCAGCTTAGGTAGCCAGGGCTGTTTTGTTTTTTTTTTGTTTTTTTTTTGTTTTTTTTTTTTTTGCAATAGTCCATTACACATCACTGTTTGCTGAGCCACCTGATCCACTTATAAGCCAGATCCTAAAGCAGCACTTCGGCCTATTAAACCAGCTACGCATCAGCTTTGGTTGGCCTGAATACTGGGTAGCACTGCTGCTGGATGAAAAAACATCAGATATTCCTGGTTAGATGCAGAAAAATAGAATAATATAGGTTGGAAGGGACCTTTACAGGTCACCTAGTCCAATCATCTGGCAATGAGTTGAAATATTGTCAACTAGATAAGTTTACTGAGAGACCCATGTTACCTGGCCTTGAACACATACAGGGATGTGGCATCCACCACCTCTTCTGGGCAACCTGTTACAGTGTTTCACTGCCCTCACCATAAAAAACTTCTTCCTAATATCTAGTCTAAATTGACACTCTTTTACTCTAAAACCATTGTGCCAAGTCCTATTACAACTGGCCAAGGTAAGAAGTTTCTCTCCCCGTCTTTCTTAAAGGTCCAATTTAAGTACTGGAAGTCTGGAATCAGGTCTCCCTGGAGCCTTCTCTTCTCCAAGCTGAACAGCCCTGACTCTGTCAGCCTGTCTTCATAGTGAAGGCGCTCCAGCCCTCAGAACATCTTTGTGGACTCACTTCATCAGGTCCATGTCCTTTATGTTGGAGGCCCCAGGGCTGGATGCAGTGTTCCAGGTGGGATCTCACTCAATTGGAGAGGCAGAATCCCCTCCCTTGTCCTGCTGGCCATGCTGCTTTGGATGCAGCACAGGACATGGTTGGCCTTCTCAGCTGTGAGCACACACTGCTGGATCATGACCAGCTCTTCATCCACCAGTTCCCCCAAGCCCTTCTCAGCAGGGCTGCTCTCTTCATTCTCCAGTCTGTGTTGATACCAGAGCCTGCCTTGACCCAGGTGCAAGATCCTGCACTCAGCCTTGAACCTTGTAAGATTCACATAGGCCTGGCTTCTCACACTTTTTCAGGTCCCTCTGGACGGCACTCTGTCCCTCAGGCTGTGTCAAAAACACCACTCACCTTCATGCTGTTGGGCTAACTTGTTGAAGGAGCACATGATCCCACTGTCTGTGTCATTGATGAAGATATTTAACCACACTGGTTCCAATACAGACCCCTGAGGGACATAATTTGGACCCACCTATCTCCAGCTGGACACTGAGATATTGACTACTGCCCTCTGGATAAGACCATCCACCCAATTCCTTGTGCACAAAATAGTCCACCCACCAAATCTATTTCTATCCAACTTAGAGAGAAGGATGTTTTAGGGGATCATATCAAAGGCCTTACAACAGACATCCACTAGAAATGTAAGGAGGTTGGGAGAGGCAATTGCTTCAGCAAAGACTAGAAACTCAGAAATACTACTCCATAACTTTCCTCAACCACCTGAGCTGACACACTGTAAGGCAAGGTCATGAAACAGGGAAACTAATCCTACAGAAAAAAATGCTGTACTGGTTGTATTGGGACCTTGTGGAGGTAACTGCACTCCTGCACACAAAGCCATGCTGGCATAATTCCAAGCACAGGGATTTGATGTCTCTGCTGCTGAAGGTGTGGGCTGCCTTTACCAACCCACTAGACACTGCAGCAGCTTCACTGTGACTGAAGCAGTGCAAAGTGATCAGAAAACACAAAGATATTTTAAAATCCAGAACACGGAGCCAAGCAGGAAGTTTTTAGAAAATGCTTCTTAGGACACCAAACTCTCCACAGAGATCCTCTGCTGGGTTAGTGAAACTTTTTACTCTTTCATTGCTCAGAAGCATTTGTTAATATCTGTTACATACAGCTATGTATCCATTAACTGTATATAAATTTAAGAAGATTCTGCTTGCCTTGTTGTGAGGATCAATCTTATTATTAATCTGATTTATCTTTTCCATTTCACTCCAGTGGTGGCCACTATGGAAAAGTCATTAACTTGTGTGTTGGCAATTTTAAGAGTTTGATGCCATTTTGTGTCTGAAGAAAGAAATCCATCTGCTCTTTTTGATCCTGAGCTTACCTTTGTTTCTCACTTTTCCTGTCTTTGTAAATCTGCTTATTAACACTTTCACTATATTGCCCTATATTCAACACCGTCTCAGTCACACTTCTGCTGAAAGTCTTATTCACACTTTTGTCTTCTCCAGGCACGATTATTGTAATTTTCCATCTCCATGGCCTTTTCTGGGAGTTTGCTTTGTCAAGGCACAAGAAGTATCATAAGATAAGAATAATGCTCGCTTTGTCTTGTATGGAACAGGAAGAATAAGATGACTGAGAAGCAATGAACACAAGTCCTCAGCTTGCATTAAGGACCTGTACCTTCAGCTGCTCAAGGCACAGCAGTGGGCAGTGACATAGCCAAGATAAGCAGCATAGTCTCACTTCTATTTTGAGCTACTCTCTGGAAACAAAATTTTCCCCCTCTTCACTGTTGAGCTCAAACACCTGACTCCTGTTCCTCATTACACAACATTTTTTTGTTGATCAATACACCAACAGCAGTGGTTAAGAACTTGGTGCAGATGAAGTCAAAGTAGTTTTGTCCCAGAGACAAACTACAGGTCCTGATCTGCCTTTATGGCTCAGGCCAGAGGTAAGGCACAGTCAGTATCCCGGCCAATACAGTGCCTATGGGGATGCAGCTCCACATAGGCTGTGTACACTGGGATAAACCAGGTTATAATGGCATGTTCCTGTCAAAGCAGAAGGCAATTCCAAGGCATCACTACAAGCAAAATGACCAGGAATGGGCCTGTACGCTGTCACAGCAAATTGTCATCCATCAAATAGATCAGATGTTGATTTCTACTTTTAACCTACTATTCATAGGGTCTTCAGTCACAGCTACACAAACAAGACCATACTAAATTTCTGTCTTGCCAGCCAGAGTTGATCCAGCAGTTTAAGTTTCCATGCTGTAGATAATAATTGCAGAGGGGCATGGGACAAATCCCTCACTGAAGTAAATGTCATGTGGTGTTTTCACAGAAATGCCACCAAACTGGCTAAAACCCTGTCTGCACATACTCCCATACTATGCAAAAGTTAGTATGTTATTCATCCACCCTACAAGTCTCTATATGATATTTACATATATTACTCTGAGTATCACAGAGTTGTACCTAAATAGACCCCAAGAGCACTCATGTGATTAAACAAATCTTCTAAAGAAACAACCTGCCTTGGTATAAAAACACCAAGAAGTTGAATTCTACAGTTGCTGCTTGTGGTCTCCACCAATCATATATTCTCCTCACAATTAAACTAAGCAGCACATCTTATTTCTAGCATAAATTTACTTAGCTTTCCTTTTCAGACACTGAATCTTTTTATTTGTTTGCTTCTTGGGTTAAAGACTTATACATATATCCAAGACAACAAAGTAACTCTTGATTTTTCTTGTGTTAAAGAATTGATTTAAAAGTGCTTCACTGGAAGGTGCTTTCTCCAGCCTCCTTGGTGTTGTCCTCATGCAGGCAGAAGAATGTTGTACAATATTCTAGTGGGGGGTATGCTTATGCTTATTTGGAGACAAATTTGCTTCTCATCAATTTTTACCAACCTAAAATATCTCTTCCTTAAGGCAGGATTATATTTCACATGTTTTTAACTGTATCTGTTAAAATGCATATCTTGACTTCAATCAGAATAGTTCCCACAGAATGCAAACCTTTGACATATGGACACATATGTAACACGTTGTGATACACAGGATGTAGAAAAATGAAATAGTAAGTCCATAATATAGTGTGGTCTTAAAAATGACCAGCTAGTTCCCACCAGTTGTACATACCCATATCCTTACTCCATTCAAATTCAAAGGATGCCAGGATATGTGGTACATTACTGGCTGTGATTCCTCACATGACAGGCAATAACTGATCTAGTGTAGAGACTGCAAGGATGAAGTTACCTTGACCACTCCTTTGAAAAAATTAAACCTTGCAGAGTGAGCACAGCACTTGTAGTAGAAATCCTGTGACTGGATTTACTGTCCTTTGGAATCAGTCTAACAAAGACTTATTAATAGCCTTTGATTAACACAGTTCTCAAAAAACCCTGAAATCAGGTTTATGCTCATTAGACAAACAGTATCAGAAACATGTTTAGACACAAACCATGATAAGTCAGCTTTAGCAACAGAGGAACAGAAGAAGTGGGTCAACACCAGGCATGTTTTACCAGTTTGTTAGCACAGTCTCCCAGAGCAGACCACGCTCCTGCAGGACTGGGAAACATGGGATAAGCCCCACAGGAGCAAACAATACCAAGGAGGAGCAACTTGTTTGGGGTTTTTGTGTGACTATTCCTACATGAGCAGCATTGAGCTCAGTGCCCAGAGCATGGTCACAGCTGCACACAGTTAGCTGCACTATAAAGCTACACTTGGGACAACTGGGAGGTTGGTTATTAAAAAATGAAAGGCATCTTGTTTATAAACATTATGTAGACTCTGGAGAAGGGTTTTCAGTTAGAAGTAGCAGTAAATGAATCGTGTTAGAGATGCACTTAGAGATGCACTATCAGGAATGCATTCAAAGAGCTATTTCTTTGCAGCCTGTGCTGAAACACAAACACAGGCTGCAGAAAGTGCTGTTGCCTAAAGGGGTTAAGAGTAGCAAAAAAGTCATTGAAGCTAAAACGTTTTAGGCTGCCTCTTGTTTTGTAGTATCAATATAGAGATGAATGTACTGCTTTACTGGCTATTGCTTTAATCATCAGCATTTATTAGAAAAATCTAGTATCAATATAGAGATGAATGTACTGCTTTACTGGCTATTGCTTTAATCATCAGCATTTATTAGAAAAATCTAGTATCAATATAGAGATGAATGTACTGCTTTACTGGCTATTGCTTTAATCATCAGCATTTATTAGAAAAATCTATTTAATAAAGCATGAAATTCTCTGTATTAAACATAAAATGGAGTTGTGCTATTTTATTAACTCTTGTCTTAACTAACACCTGAAGTTGCAATAACTGGAAATATATTATACACGTAACTAAACAGAGTGTTGGACAAGTTTCAGTGTTCTGCTTCACCTCAGTTTTCACTTTCTGCTTTTCCTTACTTTTTTTAAAATACAATAAGTTTGCTGTTGCAAGAAATTAAATATTTCAGTTCTGTCTCATCAGGAATTTCCTCCAGCTTTACAAGAAGCTTTTCTATTTAATGCCATTATTTCCACAGTAAACTTATTTCTTCTTGTATTTTGCATAGGGATATCAACAACAGTAAAACCAGTCTGGTGGAAGATGAAAAACTGCATCAAAGGATACATCAGGATACAAAACGACACCACCTTTTTTTCTCTTTTTAATGGAGCAGCTACACACTACTGAAAGCAATCCACATGTACCTGCAGTGATTCAGACACTTTAAGTGCTTAGTTCAAAATGCTATGAAGTGAAAATGAAAGTAAATGCTTCTGATAGCAGGGGGACTGTAGTTTAGATAAAATAATTGTAAGAAAAACAAATAAATAAGCAGAAAATGGGAATTATCAACAGTGGACTACCTTAAAACCAAGAGAGCTCTGTAAAACACAGTGGCTGTATGAGACAGTGTATGGCACAAAGGTAAATTTCTGGGGTTTTTTCCCCTGATATTGGTAACACCAGGTCAAACCTTCTCTCTCTCACTCTTACATTTTTCCTGCCACCCTATTTCTGTTAATGAATAATGAATTTTAAAGCCATTTCACACAATCAGTGTTTAAAATTTCCAACTTACATATGAGAGTATTTTAGGATTCATAGGGGGGAAAAAATCAAGTATTTCAAGGTCTTTTCCTTTACTTGTCTAGCATCCTGAGTTCAGAATAACTTTTCACTGGGATTTGACAAATTATCTAATATTTTATATATATATGTATAAAACTATAAATATTATATAGATATAGTTATATATAAATTATAACATCTTTTTCAACTATCAAAAATAGAAGTAATATGATCAATGCCGAAGTCAAAATTTAACACCACTGCTATGTAGCAAAGATTGTTTCTAAGGAAGAAAGGATTATACAATAATTTTGAACATCTCATTGAGATTCTTTGTATATTCAGTGGAAAAATAGATGTTTCTTCAATGATGGTGTTTAGATGTTAGGGTAAATTACTCCTTCCACCATTCACTGGGATTTTCTACTGCATCTGTATATTTTTTGTCTAAAGTTAGGTGAGCTGAAGTTACTTTTAGAGAGTAACATAATGCACAGACTGTGGAGAGCTAAGCTTATTCCTGGGGTTTTTTGCTAAGTTCCCAGGTAACTGGAGTTTGAATTTAGCCTGTGCTTCAGTTCCACCTGTTTACTAATGGAAGGTGTTGCTTTCTCTTTCTACACCTTGACAGGTGCTGTAAGGCTAAGCTGCAGCTCTTATAATGATAAGACTTGATTGGAACCTAGAAAAAGCACCCCAGGAGGTACAGGAGAAGAATAAATGATTCCTACCTTGCAAAAACTGGGTATATTTGCTGATGTGTTTGTAATTGCACTTCCTGTATTTTCCCATCTCCTTCTGTGCAAGTTCCCCACTTTCATGAGAGACTTTGTACTGAAGGGTTGGGAAAAATTATACCATCAGGTTGTTACTGGATTATCAAAAGCCAATCTGTAACAAGAATTCTACAAAACCATGTACAAGTTCACCAAAACTCTTTAAGGATATGAGGATGTATTATTTGTAAAATAACAGCTATATGTCACAGGTACATATAGGTGAAGAAGAAGCCCAGCCTAGAAGACATTTCACCCCAAATGAAGTGCTCCACTGTTTCGCATGGAGAACTGAAGTAAAAATTTGTGACTTGCTCAAAGACAAGAAACCTCTGGGAGACCAAGAAAGTGAACCCAGATCTACTGAGCTGGTCCTTGTTGAGTGTTATAACCACAAAGCTCTCCTTCCTCCCCATCTTGTTGCTCACTTTAGTTTCTCTTTTGTTTCTTTGTAAATTTAGTCCTTTCCTCTCTTTTACAAGAAACCATTATTTAAAAAATTGAGATGCAAAGATCTTTCTCCTCCCCTGATTTACTCCTTCCCTTAACATACCATATCTATACAAGTAACTACTTCTTAATTACATTCTATGCCATAAAATATGTACCTTAAATCCCTTTTCTATGATTTATATTGGTCCGTGCTTCCTGCTTTGTTTTTAGGTTATAAACTAATGTGGTAGTCTGAATCTTCCTGAAGCAGCTTTTCTTCTCAGATTAGTCTAAGAAAACCATATGTTAGTGCATGGGGAAATAGCAATTCCCCAATGAGAGAAGCAATTCCTTAAAAATCACCTACACAGGGGAAACTCTCCTTGTTGAAGGACTAGAAATTGGTCATCTTTAATTCAATTATGATTGTGCACACAAATGACATGTAAAGAATACTAGATTATTTCCTCAATGTTTGGGGACCTGACTCTAACTCTTAGTCATACTGCGGAATACTGAGTCACCCAAGGACCACTTCTAGTCAAACAAGGTATTATTCACACAGATGGTCCCCAACATGAGTGAGGACTAGAAATTTGTACTTGATTTGTTAATGACTAGAATTAGACTAAGCATGGATTTAGCATACTTTGGGTCCATCCTAAAAAACCCCATTATGAAACTCTTATTTCAAAGGGCTCATAACTTTTTAATTCTCTTTCAAAATCTCTGATGGTTAAGTGAAAACATATACAGTCTTAAGAAAAATCCTCCTGGATCTTTCCACAACAACTGCTTTCATAGGTGAACTCCAATCTATATGACAACAGTTGACTGAACTTGGGCCTTTTTTGAATTTGCTTTATGCTTGCAGTAAGCTGCTCCCACTGAACTGTTTTACTTCTCCAGTCCAGTAGGTAAAAATATATCCTACAGTGCAGAGAAAACTCGACTGTAGATAAGAGTGAGCTTGAAGGAAAATTTACAAGAGGGAAATTAAGAGTTCAGCAGAGCTCATTTCAGCACTGCAGATACCACATTACTCAATTCAAAGGAGAGTCATGTCAGTGGAACATGCTACAAGTTTTCACAGCCATGTGAAATCAATCATGTGTGCTTCATTGCCTAAACTGCAGCCCAGAGTCTGTCATTGTGAGCCGGAAAAATGGAAAAGATCACTGTAAGATCATGACAACAGTTATTTCTTTTGGGGTTGGTTGACATGGTCCCTGTGGGAAGAGAAAGATGAGATACCCTAGTCACAAAGAAGTCTTCCACTGTACAAAAGCAGCTACATACAAGATCATTTGTATTTTAAGCTCTGGTTTTGTACAGTGTCAGAGGGATTACTGGTCCCTGTATAGAACCTTGTAAATCTGCTTCGTTCTCCCCGCTTCCACTTCTCTCCCCTAAACATATAACATTGGTAACTGACACCATTTTGTTTGTTAGCAGAGTCAACAGGCAAGCTGACAATTAGATTGAATAGAATTACTTTCTGTTTACACAAGATAAACAGGCCAGTGCTAACAACAGGTGGCCACAGTACCTGTAGATGAGGAAAACCTTATGCTGGAGCACAACCCCAAGAAGTTGTGCTAAACTATTGTTTCAAACTGCAGCCTAGGCAGGAGCTGGCATGGTCAAACTGGGATTAGGCAAAGGTGAATGAGCTCAGTCGCAGCAGGAAATGACTGCTCACCTGTGCTTGTCACTATGACACGAAATGTAAGAATGGTCTTGCTCAAACCTAAGTCCACTCAGCCTACTGTACCCCTCCAACAGTGGCAGCAAAGCATTTCAAAACATCCATCCTTTCTCCAGCAATGAGAAGTGCAGGGACTCTCTGAGCCAGAGGAGCTGTGTTTGAATTTCAGTTAAGTGCCATTTGCAGGCAGAGGAGACATGCTACGCATATTTAAATGCAAACTAAACAATTTGGGGATGCAAGGGGCCAAAAGGGCAAGCTATTGTGGTAAAAAATCTGGAATTATCACATATAGTTTCTCTCAGACAGCATCCAGATGCTACCTTAGATGTGCTATTTTGTGAAAATGCAAATGGTCAGGGTATCCAGAAAGAAAGTGCTTATAAGACAGGCAGATTGAGTGTGGTAAAGATCTTATCTGTCCATCTGCTTATTTAAAGACAGCTAATGAATTTCAGTCTCTACCTTAGCTAAGAATTTGTAGCACACTGACACTGCTGGCATTTGACTGCAATTTAGGGAATTCACAAACTACGGTGCAGGTGTTTTAGGTCTGGCATTTTCCTTGCTCAGACACATCCCTTCCCCGGCCACCTTACATCCCAGCAGTGCTAGGCACAGTTCAGCACTCACGAAGATCTGCCTCAGGTTGGTTCCCAGCAAATCCACAGAGCTGGGACCAACTAGGTCTCAGGTCCTGGACCCTTCGTCACCCCTCCTTTTTCTGATTGATGGTTGTATATTGATATATTTGTATTATTTTTATGGTTGTAATACGAAGCACTTGCCATTGGTTCATGCTCAGAGCAGCATGATTCTTTTCTCCCTAACACTTCAGTGACACCTGTGTAGGCTCTCGTGCCAATAAAGCCTCATTTTAACTGAGCTCGAATCGCAGTAACAAGAGGCAGAGGAGGAAGTTAGCAGCGCCTGTTACAATGAGATTTTGGAAGGTAAGACAGAAGGAAGAAATTCACTCTTCAAAATTATACATCACACCGAAATGCATGAAAATATTGCATCCTCTTGCAGGGATACAGCTGTGATCTTAATGATAAGTGTTATGTGGGCACAAATTCAACATGGGCTAAAACAATATTATGTCTATGGAACAAGAATGACAAAAGAAAAGTAGAAAAGAGATAAAGACTATAAGCATTGGCAAAGCCTGCTGTGGACCACCAGCCTTAAGGATCACTTGACTTGCCATTCCAGTCTTTAGACAGCTTAAACTTGAAACCTCCTCCTCCATGAGGACATGCCAGGGCTTGCAGCTGTACTAATTAAGTACGTTAGGTGAAGGTTTCTGATATGATAATCAACAACAAAACGGCAGCCTTAGCATTTAAACCATCTTGATGAGGTGTTAGAACTGAAGGCCTTTGAGGTGAATGGGGAAAGTTTATATACGCTGCTATTGTTCCAGCCCGTCTGGCTCTCATCTCAAAACAACAGCGTGGTGATTACCTTAACAGCCAGGTGAAAAAGTTGAATTCCTCAGCTGTTTTTTTTTTTCTCTACAGCCTTGAAGTTTTCAGATGCTAGGAAATGTAAGGACAATGAGAAAAATTAACTGAGATTGAAGACAACGGGAGAGGGAACAAAACTCCTTGAATCACCAATGTATGCAGATTTGGGTGTACCTACTAGCTATTTGAAACTTCAGTGTATTTAGACACTGGAAGAGTAAATGGATATTGTGTTTTTAATGGCTCATTACCTTTTTTTTTCCTTTTCCCCCGACAGAACAAAACGCTTTTTCCCCCACCACGATGGCCTATTGGGCGCTCGTCAGTGTGATTAATCAACCTGTATTTGCACAGAACTTTGAAGACAGAGAAGGCTGGTAGAAGTCCTGCGGGTTATTACTGCCCAAGTAAAACGACCTGAATTCCACTGAGCAAGTCTTGCAAACAAACAACTGAAGACATAAGTACATCACTTCATTCTCCTCAAATAAGTATTATTTTCAGAGCCAATTTAAGACCATTTAAATGCAAGTAACTCTTCAAGGAGGCCGTGCAGGGACCAATGGTACAGTCACACACGAAGGCACCGCTGTATACAAGCGGCAGCCAAGACACCGTGCATAACTTATTTTCCCACTAACAGCACTGGAAGCAGGCTTATTTTCTCATGCAGATCCCAGTGCTAAACACTGGGAAAGGTTTAGAGGAATAAATACTCCCTCTTATTTTTCTATGAGACACCTCATCGTAGTCTGAAAGGCAAACGGCCAAACCCGTGTAAGGTAAAGCTGCTGCTTCTGGTCTCCAGGTCTTCTACACCACTTTTGATTGTAGCCAAATGCAAACATCTCCACCCAAAGATTTTTAACTCTAGCAAATTCGGGGACCCACCTGAAGTCCACAGAAGATTCCAATTAATTTCATTTGCAGCCTACAGAGAATCAAATTTTGGCCTCATTTTAGTTGTGCAATCAATTTTATTGTGCTATTATATCCTATAGAATTTGCCATCAATCAAAACACAAAGTACAGTTCTGGTGTATAGCTAGCCCTTGCAAAGAAATAAATGCTTTGATGTTAGATATCAATTTTGTACAGCATTAATAAAGAATATTTACTTGTGTACTTTGCCCAGACAGTGTGTAGATGTCAGACCATTTAAAATGTTAAGAGTGTCTCCCAGAATAATCGGTCCCTTTAGATATTCTGTTGTTTGTGTGGGTTTGTGTATTGTGTGCTTTTTTTAGTTAATTAATTGACTGACCTAAAGCAAGCAGTTGAATACCGAAAAAAAAAACCCTGCCAAAAAAACCCCCAAAAAACAAAAAAAAACCCCAAACAAACAAAAAAACAACCAAAAAACCCCCAAAAATTAGGTGCCATCCCTAGAAAGGAAGAAAAGGATTTATTTAGACCACTGAAGACCTCAGTGCAAGCAAGAAACCAGTCAACTAACAGGCTTAACTGTGTCCTTCCAAAATTGCTCTTGGAGAAAGTTTTATTGAACCCTTTGGTCTTTATGTTTAGTATTGCAAAACCAGACTTCAGTTACACCATGTGCATGTACATGAAGCCATCATGACTGCACATAACTCTTTGTCAGATGCAGATAACTCTGTGAACTATTTTCATTGTGAACTCTCTTATCTGACCCTAATTTTAGATTGATCTCTTTAGTCATCTATTCTGCAAAACCCAAACGAAAACAACAGTACTGGGGTTAAATCCTTCAGAAGAGCTTCCAGGAGAGTTGAAGTACTGGTTCATTCCTGAAAGCAGCACAATTAATTTTCAGGCTCTGGTGAAAATATTATTGTGAATAACTAGAGCTGTACAATTATTTGTATAGCTTTAGTACTAATGTAATTGTACAATGTCTGACTTGCTGGACAGAATGTGGGAGAGATTAGGCTCATTCTTTATTTGTAAGCAGATATATTTAATGTAAGTGTGAAAAAATGAAAGAAATAACTGATGTAACATAAACAGTGACTAGTTCTACAATTACTAATCAAAATTACTATCTTTGACTGAGGGGAGAAGGTATTTCAAAAGCATTTTCCTCTCTGATTTTCATACTTGATAGGAATGTTAATTTGCCAGGCTGCAGCCACAGCTCTGCCAAGAGGGTCTGAACACAAGAGTGCCAGTCAGAGAGTGAATGTTTAAAATCCACCTTTCCAAAGGAAAACTTCCAGTAAGAGCTAGTGAAGGCATCTGGGTGAGTAAGCCCCTTGAGGGACTTGTGATTTCCTCTGGAGGGAGTGGGAAAATGGGGTGCTGCTGTCTGCTCTTAGTAATGCCTCCTGGGCCAGAAGTGCCATGGATCCCAAGGAGGTTGTGGACCATAGTTTCCTCTGCTGCCAGGCAGTACCTTAGGGCTTTAGTCCCTGTTGCTGCTAACAGCAGTTGTTCCAGAAAAACGATTTTCTGGAGAAAGTGTGTGCAGCTAAGGATGTGCTTCATCCCAGTTGTGAAGTTTAACAGGCCATTATGAGGACAATATCAATCCTCTTGCACCTAGACTTCCTATCTCCTTCCTCCTTGTGGTTTGTTTCCCACACCTCTAATGCAAAGAAAAGCTCATCACAAAGCCTAGATAGCCAAGTCTCCAACCCAGCTAATCCAAGAAGATTCCAGAAGCTGAGACTTGTGAAAATCAAAAGAAAGGAAAGCTGTTTCCTTCAACTTTACTGATGATTTTTTATTCCTAAATTTGCAGAGCATGGAAGAAAGACGTTTTTATTGTTTCTTTCAATGTGACAAAGTATCCCCTCATTTTCTTCCCTGTTACTGGGAGAAAATGAGTAGCTAGCTCATTACACTGACACCAGAGACAATATTTTTGGTCTACTGATTTAGAACTTCCATCTTTTCTTATTTACAGACAGACATTTGCTTCTAAAAATGTCCAGCTAAGGCTGTAGCTACAGCCCTTTGCATCACACATCTAGCTGGGGGAGTGTGAGACACAAAGTGTTCACAGCTATCAGGCCTAAGACCTGAAGCAAAACTCAACCTGTTCCTATTTCCACTCACCTGTACATCCACTGGTTGAGGATGTTCTGTCAAGGGGAATTTGCCTATCTGAGGAAGACATGTATTTTAACACCTTTATGGAAGCCAGTGTTGGTGCTGTCCGAAGAAGCAGGAGCAGTGAGTAATTTTCACTCTGACAAAAAGCCCAAAATCGAGTTGTCAACCACCCAGACACCACCAAAGGGAGCTGCTGGGGTTGCTGGTGAAGCAAAGGAGAACGTGGGAGTTTGTTCAGTTTTGACAAAGGTGGGCTAGAATTACCCCGGAAATCGTGACTCAGATGTTTTCATGGCCCCAGCTTGCATCACTCCCAGGAAACTCTCTGATGCCAAAGTCACAGTTTAGTTACATCAGTGACTCACAAGTGTGAAGATTCATATTTTAGCACTTGACAATCAGAGGCAGCATTAAACCATTTAAAAATGAGTGCTGATGAAAATTAAGGACTTGGGCTCTTCTGACCATGGGTGTGCATTAGGATCCTAAATTGAGATGAATGGTTTAATTGTTCTCTGCCACTTATTTTGGGTAACAGTTCAGGGATAAAATGAGCTTATTGCCATAAGAAAGATAATTGTTTAAACCTGTCAGGAGAACCTACATTAATTTTCACTTTGCTTTATGTGCAAAGTATAAAAGGTGTATAAAATCTAAAAAGAGAAATCCTATCTGTGAACACTTCTGTACACTGGATTGCCTTTCTTGAGCTAATAGAGAGCTCCTTAAATGATGCAAAAAAATAACATTTTCTACCTCTTTTAGGAGAATCTTTTAAATTGTCAACAGTTGCCTTTTTATTTTTATAGCATCCAACACAAATAAGGTCTGCCCTGATAGCCTTTCAGAATGAAAATGGAAAAATTATTTGCATTATCAGTTTTGCCAAACCTTGAAATTTTTATCTCTGGTATTAATTGATCTGTTAGTACTGATTTTTTAAGTCTTGTGATTAAGTGGTGATTTTGGTCTTCTTTTGACCTTCTCAGTAAAATAATTTTTCTACCTTGTTCAAGGATAGCTAGAAGAGGTGAATGTGAAAGGCTTAAAAAACCAAGGGAAACACTCATCTGAGGTTTGTAAACATGCCTGGAACATATCTGCTTATGCATTTGCAAAATGTTGTGATTTTTAACTTACTATCCTCCTTTCCTATGCATTTTGAGGCAGTGGCTGAAAGGCATCGAACAGCCATGAAAAATATTGTAACTATTTCTTCAGTCTCTCTTTAGTGTGAACTAAGTTAAAGGAATCATCATTAATGCAGAACTATCAGCTTACCTGGTATCTTGAAATAGATAAAGCATGACCCATTAGACTCATCTTTTTGCCCCAAGGCACTAAGATCTAACGCATTTTATTAACTGAGTGTAGCACAAAGTGGCATATGGCCTTTTGGCTGGGATGATTTATGGTGACACACTCCAAAGGAGCTAAGAGAGCTTCAGATTTCTCTGTGACTCTTGTAGCTTTTTTGAATCAGGCATAGGAAGCTGAATGAAATAAACGTGCCTCTAATTGACAGTGACAGAAGTGAGATGAATACTCAGTAAAGATGGTGACATTGAATGAGAGCAGCAGTCCCAGTTGTTCCACTGGTGAACACTGCTGGAGAGAGCAATGAAAAAAGAACCAAAAAAAGCCTTTAAACTTGGAGCCATTTACATTAGCCCTTCCTAATACTGCATGTCTCATTAGAGATTAAAATCTCCGTAGATGCAAAACGCTGGTAGGTCATTCAGAGCCATACAGCATTGTGTTTTGCTTTATTTCTGGCAATGCAAGATGCACTAAGATCAATGGGGAAGCAAGTTCAATGTGCAAGATCCTGCTTTACTGCCTTTACTTACTGCACTCAGCTTGCTTTCTAGTTTTTACTGTGCTACATGGTGAGTGACAAGTGATGAGACAAACCAGCAGTGTTAAAATAAGCTGCAGTCACACTGTCAAGGATAGTGTACAGTGTCTTTTCCTTCTGGAGCTGCCTGTCTGATGCACAGGGAGGTCTGGATGGCCCTTTCTTGGGACACAGGTCACTGGCCTGCTGCCAGGTACTTGGGTACCAGGGCAGTAAAGGCACCAAGTGAGCATCCAAAGGTTGGGAGGGTGAGCAAACAAAGGTCTCTTCATCAAAGGGGCTGTGGGGGGGAGCAAGGGCTGAGGCTGTATCACAAGTGTTTGCTCAGTGGCTCTGGTGAAGCAGCCTGATCCTTATGTCTCCCTGCCCCCCTGCACTGGCTGAAGCATGTGGGATAAATGACTGGGACTTGGACAAGCCCTTTGCCCAAGAATTGTCACTCCCTCTGGTGTTGTGTCACACCAGAGAGATACCCCTCTGCTTCCTGTCCAAAACTCCATGGAGCACAGGAAGATTATGAGCCATATGTCTCAGTGAATGGGGCAGAGATTCTTCTTCTGGTCCCTTACTTTCCACTGGTCACTACAAGAGACACAAGCCCTGGCCATGGGCTGGTCCATTCCTACATTGCATGAGTCTCTGCCTCAAATCCCACACAGGTCCTCTTTTTTTTTTGGTGTGAGGCTCTGTGTAGAAAGTTCAGTGCAGGCAATGCCCAAAGCTGGGCCACAACCCTACAAGGCAGTGATGACCGTGCAGTGCTCATAGCAGGAGTGCCATTGCTTCCATTGGAGGTGATGCTGTGACCCCAACAGAAGCACGAGCTATACTGGGAAGGGTCTGGCAGCCCATGGGTCCTTGAATTCACAGAAAGAGCATAAAAAAGCAATGGATCCAAGGTCCATTTTCTCAGATTGGATAGAAGGGGTTTGTGGCTGGGGATGGCCAAGGAAAGCACTCCTATGCAGTGGTTTCCAGGGCTGGGGTTGCAAGCCCTAGAGCCAAGGAGATTATGGTGGGCCTTGCAATGACAGACTTTGACCAGTACTCACAAGACCCTGCCTCCATCAAAAAGCTGGTGGAACGTGATCTCATCCACATCCAATCCCAAGCCTAATATATGTCTTAATGACTTATTACCACTTTCATGTCACAGTTTACCACACATCTTATCACTGTGTAGGGGGCTGTGCTGCAAAGTAAATTAGTAAAACAATCCCAACCAAAAATAAAAGTGTTTGGTTTATTTATCTCCTGGATTCTAAAGCAATATAGCAACACAGCAGAGAGCTGCAGCACAAAGACAGGAACAAGCTCTGGGAACCAGAAGAAACCAGAAATTTTAAAGATGGTTGTGCTCCCAAAATGGTATATTGTGAAACTACAGCCAGGATCTACACAAAGGGTCTGTATTTGCATCTTTACAAATTTTCATAACAGGAAAGCCTTTGATGTCAGCTGTTATCAGCAATAATGAGTGCTCTGTGCCAGACCTGCACGTGCCACTTCAGAAATGTATGCCTAAGAAGGGAAGTTCTTAATTTGATTATTCAAGCAGGCTTGAGACTGGTTTGCAGTCTCTTGCATCAAGATTCCAAACATCTCCTGTCAGATTGTATATTTTCACTTATGCCCCATAGCTACTGCCAACAGGATCAGAAATGCTGTTTTTAATTAAAAATGTTATTTCTAAATACAGTTTGCAGTGTATATTCTTGGTGAGAAGTGCTCCTCACCTTGTGAACTTTCATATTGCTATACTGCAATCAAAATATTCCAAGCCTTACTCTGATATCTTATCTACACAGGCTAAGAAAAAGTGTCTGGGTTCCTCTGAAAGGCTTTCCTGGTGTAGCTGTGCTGGGTCAGAGTTGAAAAACCCATGCTGGCAAAAAGCTAGAAAATAAAAGAGCAGAACTTCCAACTGTTTGCCATAATAGCTTATTTAATTTAATGCGGGCATCTACAATCCCAAAGGAACTCTCTTGCGAACATTATCTACACTTCATCTATCTTCTGTACTAGACAACTGCCAGTCATGCTCTGCCCTCTCAACCCCTAGAGAGCTTATAGGAGAAACTAAGTAGCAGATTAATTCATTAATTCATAAATGATTTTACTTGATCAGGATGGGCCATCTCTTCAGCTGGCCCAACCAAACTCATTCTTACTTTTTTATGTGTAAAACTGAACTCCTGCAAAGAGGGTGTTTTGTAATGGAACTCTTTTGCTTGTATAAGCTGAGTTTCCACTGAGGCTTTATTGTACACTTCTAACAGTTAATGTTTTCAAGGGCAGACAAGCTCAGCGCCTTGACACGGGTTGTAGCTTTGACTTAATAACAACCAGCCTGGTTTTCCCTGGTCCTGCATATTGTACAGTCACTTATACCTGTCATACCTGTGGGTGTGAATTGCTACCACATGAGAGCAGTCCTGTCTTACACCCTCTTTTATTTACTTGTCATAGGAGTAAAAAATTGGCTTTGTTTCAGGACAATGGAAGTTCAGACCCAATACAATCTGGACCAAAACACGCTGGTGAAGGTACTTTGAAGTACAGCCAGGTTCAAAGTACTCAAGTCCTACCAAACAAGGTATTTCCCTATGAATTTCTCACCATTCTGCTGGTAATACAGTAATTCTCCAACAGAGAAGCCACATAAATAAAGTGCAAAATATGGTCACCACCACTTTTTCACAGGTGCACATATTAGCTGAAAAATTAATTCACACTCTCTAACTTTGCATGTTCCCTTGCCAGGAAAGCTACTACCGGATTACACCTGGGATAATTCGGGGTACTTAACTCTCTGGTCTGCCTTAGGGGGTGAACTCCCAAGTAAAACCTCCAGTAAGGGGTCTCTCAACCCTCTGCCTTTGCAATGAACACAAAACCGTTCCTTGTAGTCAGCTGTCCTACAACATCTTCCATAGCATTCTGTGATGAGATGGGAAGGAAAGACAAACCCTTTCACAATAGACTAGGAAAGGATCACGAGCACTTCATCTTACCACACTCATAAATTTCAGGGGACAAATCCTCATACGCCCTCACAGTGCCTGTAACTGGTTTTTCACTGTGACTGCTCACCCTCTACAACAGCTTAAGCTCAGCTGTTCACCCACATTAATCCTGCAGTGAATCTATTCCCATATTGACAGGCAGTAAGGCAAGAAAGCCAACACTAGCTAACGATGCCTGAGAAGTCTAGCTGCCCTCTTTGGGGTCAGAGAAAAGGTGGTACGATGGGAAGGCAAGGTTTATACACACAACGTCTTAGAGAGCAAGCAAAACAGAAGTGCAATAGTGCTCTTATCCATAAGAAGCCAAATCATCATAATAAAAAATTGGTTCACTGTTTGTGACTTTACTGCAACACTTGTCACATTTGATCATTTTCTTAAAGGCCACACTCTCAATTTTCTTCTTGAAGAAGCCGAAGGAACAGCTTTCATCTAAAGAATACAAAAAGTATCCCTGTGGTTGCAGGGCAAACCGTGAGAACACAACCCACAGCAGTTAAAAAACCAGAAAGCAGATCAAAACAGCACATCGTTGCCTGAAAAAACCATGCAGTATTATAATACTCTCATGACCCTGTGAGGCAGAACTTAGTGTCTTTTTGAGTGTTTTTGGCACTGGCATTACATTGGTTCCTCTGCAATTTTGCTAAATGAAGTGAATTTGCCTCAGAGCCTTAGCTCTGAGTGCATGTCCACCAGCAATACAGAATTCCTGACATTGTCAAACACCTTTTCACTTTTCCACAATGTTGCTTTTCTTAGCTTATCCAGTCAGCTTGTAACTTCAAGCAGACAATAGGATGCTCACAATCACTGTAGACCTTTCCCAAGAGCAGGCTATCAATTTGCATGAAAGCAAAAAATGCAGAGGGACTCATCAAATTGTCACTACATCTGTACAGAGCTTTTAAACAATCCATTTTTTTTTCTTCTTTTTCTTTCCTTTCCTTTCATTTTTCATGGGGGTTTTCCCTGAAGCTTCAGCTCTCATGCACTGTTCAGCTGTTGCTGTGTTTCTGAGAGGGACCCTGTGGATTCCAGGGGTCCCTTTCTTGCTGAGCCTCTCTGATACTGCTAAAAAGAGAGAAAGGTTCCAAATGTTACTGCATGCTGCATTATTTCTCTTTTTCTCATCTCTCATGTGTTTTTAGTTACATGTGCATGTTGTTGATTTTTTTTTTTAAGACTGTTCTAAAAGCTTTTAACTTCTCAAGCTTTCAGTCAAGTGCAGAGCTGAACATTGTACAGATGCTCATTCTGACAGATCCTGAAGAAACGGGACAGAGCCATTTGTAGCAAACGGGAACCCACGTGCCTGGCCATAGACACACACACACACAGGGCTATGGGAAGCTTTGCAGGAGGAAGGACTGCAGGATGGACCCACACAGGCCTAATTTTTTCTTTTCTTTTTGCAAACACACAATTGCCCTTCCTGCAATTTTGGTTTCACAGTTTGTGGCTTCTAATATCAGTGACTAGGAGAAAACAGAATGGCAACCAACATGTTTGAGAAGAGAATATTTGGATTTCTATGCATATTTCACCAGGAACTAATCCACATGAATCCCAGCCCTTTTCTATGGGAATAGGCACTGCTGTCCATCAAATGGAATGTGGTGTATGCTTATTGTAGTAGTATTGTATTTTTCTGCCAGCAGTCTGTCATTTCTTTTTCTTCCTGCTTTGCAAACAGCTAGTACAGAAATCTGCAATTCAGAAACTGTCCTAGATTCTTCCACTGCTGCACTGTTAAATCACACATTTGATGGAAAAAGACAGTCTAAACATTCGGTTCAGTTATGAAGACTCAAACACAAGATCCGGCTGTTTTCATGAAGCACGTTTTGATGGATGATATAGACTTCAGACAAAAAAACACTCCAGCTCCCAGTGACATGGTGCATTTGATTAGAAACAATTTTAAAAACATAACTTTTTAATTAATGAAGTGATCCAGATTTTTAAAGTATGAAACTTGACTTGCAAGATCTAGGAAGTGTCTACCTCTCTTCTGCAGTCCAAGGATGGACCACATGTATATGCATCTTCTTTTGCTGCTAGCAGTAGTCTATGGTGTCATCCAAACACCAGCTTTAATGGAACACTCACACTCCTCACTATCTCAGGGAGATTTGGGCCACATTGCCTATCTCTTGGAAAACAAAGAAACACCATGAAAATTAACAGCTCTGTAATCTTTCACAGAACTTTTTTTCCCCAAGTCACTAATACCTGTTTATGCTTTTCTCCTATTGTAATCACCCACTGTTCCTCCTAAGTTACAGCAATATCACAGTTGCAGGGAAAATAAAGTGTCCATGCTTGCCATGCCAGCTACAACTCTTCTTTCACTGGGACAAAAGGTAGCCCAACAAATTTCCAAATAAGAGCCTTAGTTACCCACGTACATGTTCAATCTGGAATGATTCAGAGAGGGGCATTCGATTAGCAGTGTAGAAATAGCAACAAATCTTTAATACTGAATAGCATTCCCCCCCAGCCTGAGCTACTTTGGTAAGCCTCTCAATGGAAAAGTTGCTGAAACTCTTTTACAAGCCCAACCTGGCAAGAAAGATCCAAATGGATGACACTGATTTGATCAACTCAGTCATTAAGAGTGTTACTGCCAGCAGGGATATTGCAACCTTGCCTGCCCTGAAAGAATTGATAGCCAAAACAGCTAAGGGAGACACCAATTAATCTACTTATCTTCCTGCAGAGTCAGAAACCCCAGGTCCCCACTTCTGCTTTGATTCCCAGTTTCCTCTGAGTTTCTCCACTGAGTAGCTTTTAAGTTCCCATTTGCAGCACCAGCTGCAGGATCAGTCTGCTCAATAAACTGGCTGGTGCATCAGTCTTCCAACACTGCAGCAGCAGAGGTGAGCCCAAAGGAGTCTGACCCTGCCTGACAGCGAAACCCAGGAGCACTCAGTGCCTTAATAAATAATGCAGGGCAAGTATAGAGAAGGCATGAGACATGGGAAATGTGATATCTCAGTTCTGAAACCCAGGTGGACCAAGTCGGCAGCCTTGGATAGAAACAGAATAAGTGTGAGAAATCACTCATCCTTAATAAATACTGGTTTCATAGGCCTTCCTGGTTGTGAGAAGCATTCAGCTTCAGCAAGTCATTGAAAACAAAATGTGCATTTTTTCACTTCAGAGGATTTAGGATTTGATTAAGTACAAAAAGAGGGAGCTCAGTGAGTAAAAGGACGAGACTCTCACTTCAGGGAATTCAGGTCGAGCCCTCTGTGAAATGAGTTCACATCTCAGCTCAGCATCTCCAGCAGATACTAACTCACATCACAAAACCACTGTAAAGGATTTGGCACAGTATGGCACGTCTGAGGATTTCTGCTCAGAAAGGGTGGAGGAAGGGATGAGGCTTAGTCTGCACTAGTGCAGGACTATCACCCCTTAGCTGCAGAAAGCAAGCCTGGAGAGGACTGTACAGGACAGTTTGGATTATCTTTAACCTGGAATCAGATGTGTCAAGTGGAGACCACTGGAGTTTTATTTTAGAGCTGAAATAAAATTCTTTTCCCTCCTTTCTGGAGATGGTGATGTTGAAGAGAAGGACTGGCATCCCTTGTGCTGGGACCTCTTTGAGAGAGGAGGAGAGAAAGTCTACACACAAAGGAAAACAACTGACATGGGTGAATCAGTGGCCACACTGATGTGTTGTGGGCTGTGTCCAACCAACCTCCAGCCAGTAGTGTGCAGGTCTTCCTGCTGCAGTGTGGCTCAGAGACTGCTCTGCTGCTACCACATGAGCTCCCCAGGATTCATAAAACCATGGTGAAGCCACAGCCACATGCAGTACTTAGAAAAGCAGAGGCAATCAACCAAACCCATGAAGTGAGCACAACTAAATTAAAATTTATAAATATATGTAATTCTTTAGTTCTCAGGAAGCATTAAAGAATAGCAAAAAAGGCCATTGTATTAGATAGTGAGAACATTCTCCTGACTTCCTTCAGCACCTCTACGTAGATGAATTCCAAATGTATTCATAGGGGCACTAGGCAAACTGAATTCCTCCCTCTTTCTCTCAAAGCCTATTTGTTCTCTCTGAACCTGCAGGCAAATAAGCAAACATCCTTTCTGTTCATTCAGGTAGATGATCTTTGTCAAACTTCGGTTACCTGTAGAGGTTGATATACCATCTTAAATTTTGCTTATTAACGCATTTCAGTGTATTCTTTTGAGGACACAAAGCACAAGGAGGTGTTCATTAAAGAAAAGAAAAATAATACGTGGAGGCTCTGAGCTCCAGGACCTTACACCATGAGCTGTAAATAGCGCTCTGATGTTCTGCAGTTGTGAACAGGATTCCATTCCAGCTGTGAGAACGAGCAGATGCCCTCTAGTGGTGCATTTATTTCAAATTTCTGTTGCTGTGCCCCTAAGGTGCTTCCACATGGAACTCCATGTGCCTTCCTCCACAGGGAGCCAAAGCACAGGGCAGCCAGAAAAGAGAGAAGATAGCATGTATAACCTCAATTCTGTGTAAAGCCAGGTTGTGGCACAACACTGAATCAGTCAGCCCTGTTCCAGACTTGCTGACCTTTCCAATCAGTAGGCCTCATGATAAAAAAAGGGTCTCCAACTTGACCAATTGTGATATCACCTCCAGGTTTCAGAAAATAATGCATTTTCCTGTCAATCTCAGTCTTCCTTGACAAGCATTCACCTTCTTTGTCTACCCATTCCCTTCAACATTGGCCTCTATCCCTAGAGAGGGGAGTTCCACAAGGAGCACTCTCCAACAATTAGCTGACAACATGTGCTGACTTTGCCAAGAATTGCGAACAAGCCTTTCTGCTTAGTGAAAAAGACAGATTTTGAGAGATCTTCAGACAATACCAACCAGCCAATACACCTTTAATGAAAAAGTTGGGATGGAAAATTTTCAACAGATTCTTGTTACAGGTCAGCCCCTGGGGGAATTGTCTGTCCCTGTTTTTCTGTAGATCAGCTGGAAAATGGTACAGCCAAAGCAATGCATTTATCCACTCCAAGCAGTACAGAGCAGACTGCAGTTTAAAGCATTTCCAGTTCTAGCTGCAAAGGCATACATAGACCAGTCTGACACATTCATCCAGTGTTTAACTTGTTACTGTTTCATGATAGTGGACAAAATGCCAAAAATTCTACCTTCGTTCACCTACTGTGGGCAGCTGTCGTTCACCAGGACAGGTCCAGCAAGCAGCTGTTCCCTCCCTTACAGGGAAACTGCTTTAGATTCTTGGAACATAATTGCTAATTTTAGAAATCAACATCCTATTTACTAGTTTTAGAAGCCATGGTCAAAAGCCAAGAAAAAACCACCAGTCATTTTGTGGCTGATTCTGATCCTGTCTTGTCTATCCCAGCCATAGTGGGATGTTCTCTTGCAAGTATAGCTGTAGGGATTCAAGAAGTTACTGAGGACAGAGGCTCTTCAAATGAACCTGGTTCTGCTGGCACTGTGAAACAGGACTGATGGTGCAGTTGCTTGTTCAAATTCAGTATTTTAATGAAGAGATGGGCTAGTGATGCTTAAACTACTTTAGTAGTCTTGCAAGAGGACCTTTCACTGTGATCTTAGACTATAAACCTTATCAGGCCTTGCAAGAGACAGCTAGGTTGGCAGTTTAGATTACAGTTTTAGCTGAGATTGTTGTTCCCAATATATTTGAAAGAGGTAGACATTGCACTTTCTTTTTCCCCTGTCCAAAAACCCCCAGAGCACAAACATTTCTGGAGCATTTACAGTAAATGTAAAGAGCGACAATAACATTTGAGTCCTGGAATGAGGATCAATGGTCTGTCCAGCCTAGTATATTGTTACACTATCAGTTAATCAGCCAAGCCATTTAAGCTAGGAATGTAAAATGTTTTCTAGATAAACCCTAAGGATTTGTGCAGACCTTGCACAATGATTGGGGCCACTAGAGCTACCAAACTATGAATAAGAGTTATGGCAGAAGGGAGCAGTCACTAGACTGTGAGTAAGGTAGTGGTAGTATCAATGCCCAGAGTGCACCTCTGAGGAGCTTTTTTGCAGGGGGTGGGCTGTAGGATCAAAATAAACATTACAAATACATTGCCAATGATGCTTCAATTGAAAACAGCATCTGAGTTGTAGGGAGACCTGAAGAAATATTGTGTTCCTGTTATCCTCAAGCCTTAAATTCCATGTCCTTGGCAGTTTGCTTGGAGCATACCAAAAGAAGATGGACAACATGGGGAGGGAGGGGAATATACACGGATTGAAGAGTTGCTCTGTGTTTTTCAAGGAATGAATCATTACTGATGACCAACACATGGAGGGGGGTGGCCAAGGGCCCCCGAGGTCGTCTGACACTCAAGGAACAGCATTATGAAAGCAGACATCTTATAAATAATTATTAAAAAAATCTGTTCCATTCTTTAGCACTGACCCCAGATGGGCAATCCAGCCCCTTAAAGATGGTCTTTCTCTGCTCAGTCAAAAATTGTATGAAAATGAAGCATTTGACAAAGAAGCTGTGAGATTTTGTGAAATACATTTTTTAAGCCCACCCCAGAGTAGCTGCCTGAAAAAGTCTTTGTGTATCTAAGCTTCAAGCCACTTGCCAGCAATTATCATACAGAAAGACCATTATCTCTTGTTTTATATTTTGCCTTTAAGACTACTTCTGAAATAAGTGATTTTTGGAAAGGAGCAAAAGGGAAAATCACACAGTGCTAATTACAGCAGGGTAAGAAACTTTGCTATTAACAGACTTTTAATTTTAGTTGTGACTTCTACCAAACAGGCTGTGCTGGTCTACACCTAACTGGAAGATCCAGCTTTCAGTGTTTTGGGTATAACTTCTAAAAAATGTTCAGTACATCTCTGTTGCATTGCCAAATAGCGACAAGCAAGCTCAAGGCTATGCATTTTGAAAAGATAGGTATCCTCTCAAGGAAAATGGGTGCCCTCTTAGTTTATGTACTTCTTGTTAAAAGTACTTACTACACTGTTTTATTTTGGTACTTTGCTTATTTTTATAAAGTTGCTTTTGCCTGTAAACCCTTTTTCTCTTCTGCATCCCTAACCTTTCTCCAGCTGCATCTTGCACACCTTTTGTCCTCCCTGAAAGTACCAGTCTCACTGGATGGAATCCAGGCCAAGAAATTCTTGCCTCTTCCTGGGTCCCATACTACTACTCATGGGGCAGTGCTGCATGGCTTCTAGCAATTAAAAACACCGGATTTGCAACCACAGCATGCCCCATCCCAAAGCACAAATGCAGTGATCTTTGGCTCTAGCTCCAGGGAATTAGTCTGCAGAAAACTGGCCTTGGGAACACAAGCCAGGGCTGGTTAATTACAAACAGGATTTTCCCCAGCTTCAGAATAGTCTCTTGGGCTTTGAGATGAGAGAAGACGCTAAACTTGCAGAAAGGCAGACCAGATATTTTAAGCAATTCCTATTCTTTGGTCCGCACTGGATTTAGCTCCAAGCAAAATGCAGCAATATGTGCTGCATTTAGACATGTTAACTCAGTAGCTGTGTAAGCACAGCAGCATGCAGCTCAGTGCAGGCCTAATTTGCCCTGTTGCTTGTTTAATGCCAGCTTGTATAATTCCACAGTGATTTGCAGTAGCCATACCCAATTTCCACATCGGTTGCAGCTGGGTATATTCTTCTTGCCTGTAATTGAGTTACATACCCTCCCTGTGCACTGGAAGCTTTAATGGCTCTGATCTAGGAAAATGGCTCAGGCTGGATGGGGAAGGGGGTTAAAATTTCTGTTCCTGGACATGTTCTTGTGTCTAGGACCTGTCTACAAGTGAAAGACAGGTCATGACATGAATCTAATTAGCATGTAAAACTGTTGTACATCAGTTACTAAAGGGAAGGACTGTGTTTAATTCTGTGTCAGTGTGGATGTGAGACCAGAGGGACTCAGTTCTGCACAGTGCTGTGTACCACTCCCACACCAGATCAGTAGAAGTCATGGCACACAGCGGACACCAAATGTTTTCTTCCTCTGGCCTTGCTAGCAATTACAGCCTCTTCAGGAGTCAAATTCTTAAATCTTCCTTTTGTACAAATTACTTGTACAAAATTTGTACAAATTACTTGTACAAAACCCCCTCCACCTTCATGCCTTCAACATCCATATCCTTACTCCAGTGTGTAGTTTCTCAAAATTCCTCAGACAAGAAGGAGCCCTAAGTACTGTGCTTTGAGTTGCAAAGTGAAAACAAAAAAAGTAAATTCTATCAGATGTAGCACTGGGAAAGGCTGTGCCCCTCAGCAGGGTGAGGATGCTGTTTACAGCACTGCTCTTACTGCACCCAGCTGTAGGAATAGAAAAGGCTGGGAGGGAAAGGCAATACCTCCTAAAGGGAATGGTCACTACAAAAATAATTAAGAAGTGCAAACAGACTCAGATGGGAAAGTCAAAACAAGGCAGCATTCAGCCGGGCAGAGCCACCACTGAGCCCCATCAAGCGATTCACATAACCACATGTCAGAGCCAGAGGCAAGTCCATGGCCCCCAACACAACTGACTGCCTCAGGACTCACACAAGGAGCCAGATGCTCTGTCTGGGAATCACTCTTCCACAGGTCGACATCAAGATCCCAGAACTGTCATTTTGAGAAGAGGAAGAGCAAGTACAACATAGTGACATAAAACAAAGGTTGAACTGGACTATATTTGGGGTTGTTTGCTTGGATTTTAGTGCACTAAGTTATAAATAAAATACTTATTTCTGACTTACTTTTGCTTTGCTGCATAACTGGCTTTGATTATAAAAAGAAAAGGTTTTGTGTCCTCTTTATAAATATTGAGGACGGTCCCCAATTACATTTTTCCCAGCACTACTGCCTCAGGCTTGGGAACCCAAGGACACCAGCCCCACACCTCCTTTGCAAAACAAACCCTCAGATCACAGGCTGATTAGGCAAACAAACCCCTCCCTGTCCCACCATGGAGACAAGCCAAGGGAAGAAACACTTACCTGGCTCTCCGCCCTGCTCTTCTTAGATAAGAGTCTGAGCCATTCTTAATTTCAGTAATCAAGGATGCAGGCAATGACAATTGCGAAATCTAATTCAAAGGCAATGTCCATCCTTGGAGGCACATCCATCTGGGAAAAACAAACTTTGAACAGTTAAGTCATGCATACCAACTTGTTTATCACCAAACAAAAAGGTAACAGAATGATCAAATCCAATTCCCTTGCCCTGATATTTTAACAGGATCACAATTTAAAGGATAATGCCTAAAGTTTAATCTTACAAATTACTAATTTTGAAGCAGCATGTTCCCACAATTTTTTTCTGCTACTGTAAAATGTACAACAACTAATGTAGTTCTAGGGATGAAGTCTGCATCAAAAATTAGGAAACTTAGGCAACTGCCAATTTAATCTATAGATACCTAAGTTTTGATATTGAGAAGCAGCTGTGGTGTGTTGCTTCAGCTTTGTTGGATCATTTTTGCCTCAGTAGCTTCATGCTGCTGCTGTTGCTGTTTCTCAGCATTCCACTACAGAGGAAAGAAATGCAGGATATCTTGAAAGAATGTAGGAAGACATAATGTGTCTGGCATTTGGGCAAAATTTATTCATGTGTAGCACCTGGGTTAAAAAGAATTCCTCAGTAATGGAACAACCTGGCCAACCTTCTTTGCATGAAGTAAAGTGTTGCTTTTTTTGTAATTAGGCCTAGTATTTTGTTGTTTTGTGAGAACACATCTGGTGTATATATATTAAACCAGACTGTAAGTAGAACTGCACAAAAGGGGATTTGGGGAGATGACACCCTCCAGCAGCTCCATCCAGCAGGTGGTACAACTGCCAGTGGTCTCTGCTCCAAATCCCACAAGAGGAAAAGAGAGATCCTTGTGTCCAAAATAGAACTATTCATCCTAGAAGCAAAAAGTGTTTTTGCTTTGGTATCCCCACAAGGATCCCCTCAAGTGACTCCGTAGCAGCAGGCTGAATCAGACTAGATCAGAGCTGATGTGGCAGCAGTGACAGCACTGCCTGCTCAGGGCCAGCCGCAGCGGGATGCGCGCTGCCAAGCTGGACTGCGCGGCTGCACACTGAAATGGGGGCTGGCATTGTTCAGTGCTTCGCACGGAGCAGACAGACAGAGGGGAAACGTCCCTGGCCAGCATTAAATTCAACTGGATCTGTGTGTCTGTGTGAGGGGAGTGGGGACTGGAGGTTTTTCTGCACTGTGGCAATGACTGGGCTGATCTATATGGGAGAAAACTCAAAGCAACCACAGCAGTAAAGCTGGAAAATGGTGAAATAGAAGCAGTTAATGGCAAATGTTATGTGTCAATCCATCAGAACGTGGAATAAATGTTATGACTATAATCACAGTAAGAATGATCAGTGTAATGATTATGTTTTCTGTTGATATCCCTTTTAATTCCCCTCAAACTAATAGATCATCCATAATTCTTGGTGTTGCAAAACCATACAATTTACATTTCAATACAAAGAAAAAGCAGGATAGTTGTGAAATTGATCTTAATGCAAACTTCCAATGAACCACCTACACAAACTCGTTCTAACATTCTGTGTCCTTGTTCTTAGAAATGAAACTCCAGCACTAATTCTGGTTTAAATGTCAAACACAGCTTCAGAAACTCCAGACAGGTACTGTGACATTTTAGGGTTTTTCACTGTTTCACTCAACACTTTGCTACATTAAACCTCCATGAAAATTGCATTTTTCATTGCAACCATATCCCACTCATTTATGTGAGTGATGCCTTCAGAATATTCATATACGCTGTCAAATGCCTAGGAAACACCACAGGACCTAAATACATGTTCTAGACATACTTTTCACCTAAAGATATTTTAAGAAGGTCCTTCTCTCTCATCCTGAATTTATCTATCAGGCACACATAAGAATATATGTGTGTGTGTTTCAAACTCACGATGCTTTCCATACTGTTTTACGTAGCACCAACAATGTTTAAAAGGATCATTTCAGAACACCAAGACTGAGAAGAAATCACAGTAATATGAACTGCTTTATCTGTTATATGTTCACTGTATTAAATGGTCATATCTGTTGATTCAAATCAGCTTGAACTTGCCTGTGTAGGTGTCACACACAGGACTATTTGAATCCACCAATCCATAGATGCAAAGAGTTTGCCTGCAGCAACAGCATCTTTCCTTGTTATGGATGTGTTGAATGATTTGTGTTTGCTGAATGTAGGGGGAGAGAGTGTGCTCCAACTAAAGGCTAGAGGCCTAAAGGATTTTGTCCCTATTTAGATCAGCTACAGCAGTTACTGCACCCCATTGCCCACATGTCCCTGCTGACAGCAGTCACAGCCACCTTCCCATGGATGTCAGTGATTTGCACCTTAGGAACAGAAATTTGTAATCACCTGTGATTACCACACCTTAGGAACAGGTGCTGCAGTATTTATATAATGAACCCTTAGTTTTGCTTTAGGTTAACTACCAGGCTGTGAATTTGCCTGAGGAGCAAGCCCTACTGTGCTATTTCTGCTCTAGGTCATCTCTCTAGCAGAGAGGAAGGGAAAGGTAACAACACTTTCACCCATACAAGGACTCAGTGCCTTTAGCACTATATAAAGGGCCATTTGTACCACAAGAGTTTTACTGATAATGACAGTATATTCAGATAAGTATGTCACCTGCAGTAGGAGTTTATAAACTGCTTCTTCTGGCCTTGGTTATTTGCTATATACAAGGACCAACTAACTGCTGGAGATCTCCTTGCCTCACAGTCCAGGTGAGTGGCCAGAAAGCAATACACGGGATTTCAGGGCACTCAGTATTAAGTCTTGCATATCCACAAATAGATTGAAGTCCATATCCTGCACTCCAGTTAATTCAGCCCAAGAGTAAGAATGCCTGGTTCAGCACTGTCAGGTGATTGCTCAGTGTTGATGAACACAGAATTAAACCCCTTGTACCAATGCTGGTACTTTGCCAAATTTAATTCCACTGTTTTAACAATGTTAATTTTTGCTACCTGTTATGGCTTAATAAAAATCTCACTGTACCTGGTGTTCTGTCTATATACCAAATTGCCAGTGTTGATCATCCAGAAACCTCAATATTCTTTAATCTAGGGGATTGTTGAAAGGAAAAGAACATTTTTTGTTGTCAAACACCCTTTGACACTGTGATGAAAAACTCAGAAACTCAAACCAATTATTACTGTTGCCCTAAAAAGTAGTCAAGATTTACCGTTTAAATCTAGTTATTTGGGGACCTTTGGTCATTCTTTTTTGAAAATTGGGAACCATAAAAAGAAACTTTACTGTTTTTAACTTTTTAGATAGTCTGGAATAACTGATCCATCTCAGTCAATGATGTGGATTTTCTTCTGCCTCTAGCATCATTCATGCAAGATTCACAACCCCCCTCATGTTTTCTATACAGCTACTGTATCCCTATTTTTGTTTCCAAGGTCAAGAAGATTACTTGTCTAGAGCTCCTCAGTTAGCCTGATAAACTTGGTGAAGCTGGCTTTTGGAGGAAGAAATCTTTGGAGATTTCTTTTTTTTTTTTTTTTAATACAGATGGCTAATTTTAAGGGAAAAAAAAAAAAAGTTAAAGTCTTTTAGATATATTGAAAGCTAATTAGATTCCAGATGGAATCATACAAACAAAGTGTTCAAAAGTAGGCTACATGCTTTCTTCCCCCCTAAAAATTTATCGGAACAATAATGTGGTTTGTACCTAGACTTACACACGGCATGAAACCAGCCTCATTAAAATTAGTAGGAGCCTCTAGATTCAATGGAACCTGAATCCAGAAAGTTTTACTTCTCTAACTTAACAGCATTAGAGCATTCAGTTAGAACACATCCTCTACGCAGAAGGATGTAAGTATCATAAAATCAGGGAAGGCCATCCTACAGGACTGCACCATGCCATGTTTAATACCCACTAAATTTGCTCTAGGCCCCAATGACTGACTAGTTTTCATTGACTTCTCTTGATCAGAATCACACTGAAAGAAGTCCAATTAATTCCTTTAAAGACTCAGCAGTGAATGCATATGAGACACATAGCTATTCATTATCTGAGCCATTGTTCCTAATTATCTCCCATTCCCATCCATCTTTTTAAAAGGATGCTGCAGCATGAACATCACTGCAGTGTTCAAACATTGAAAACACACTAGCAGTTTTCACCGCTTGAATATTCTTAGCTTTTAACAATGCAAACTGGAAAATTTGCCTGTAATCACTGGGCTGAATTATGTCAGTGAGGGGCTGCATCTCTGACTTGTGCCAGAACATAGCATAGCTGTCAAATTCAGGCAAATGGAATTGAATTACACGTTGGAGGTGAGCAGACTGGAATTTAGAAAATAGGTTGTGGTGAATAAAAATTATAATAAAGGACAAAGAGGAGACAAGTATTTTGTGCAGGAGATGAACTGCCTGCAGACCACAGATTGGTGTTAAATCCTGAACTTTAGTGAGCGGGTGATGAGCTGGGTTCATCTAACACCAACAAACATGATATAGCTACAGGGTATTTCACCCTGGTTAAATACCAGATGAATTAAAGGCTGTTGCCAGCAGCTGTGATGAATGTCACTGGGATGCTGTCTGATTGCTCTCTGGGTCTTATGAGTGAAGTATGTCGGCTCCTTCTTTGTTAAGGTCAGCCTGTATTTCTAATGGTTCATCTGCAGGGCTTTGCTGAAGGCACCAGTGAGAACACAGGTGCTGGAAAATGTCTCTTTCATGCAGCACAGACTGAAACAAGCAGGACTGAATAGTGTCAGGAGGAACTATTGCATCAACATGTTTGCAGCGTAGAAACAAGGCTCACAGATAAGAACATAAAGTGACAGGCATTTATGGATGGGATGAACTTACTGCCAAAGAAGAGGGTATTTTATTTAACTTGTATAAGCAAATAATTTGCCTTGAATTACCTGCTCAGAGAGACTTGCACAATTTTTATATAAAGGTGCCATCTCTATGACATCCTTATCAAGGGACCAGAAGGAAAACTGAAGGAGCCCCAGGCAAAGATGTCTGAGTTGCATATCACAGTTCCAAAGGTCTCCATGCCACATGTTGATCTGAACCTAAGTGGCATCAAAGGTGCCAAAGGGTGACATGAATGTTCTCATTCCCACCGTATGAGCTGATTTGAAGGGTTTTGAACTAAAGCGCAAAGTTTTTTTTTTTTATTTCACTGTACAAAAATCCTACTATTTCAAGAAAAATCCTACTATTTTAAGAAAAAAAAAAAAAAAGCCACACCTCAAATCCTGTGCTCAGTTTGGGCCCTTGACTACAAAAATGAGATTGAGGGTCTGGAGTCTGTCCAGAGAAGGGCAACAAAGATGGTGAAGGGTCTAGAGCACAAATTTGATGAAGAGGAGCTGAGGGAGCTGGGGGTGTTCAGCCTGGAGAAAAGGAGGCTCAGGGGGGTTCTTACCACTCTCTACAGCTGCCTGAAAGGAGGGTGTAGCTGGGGGAAGGGGGGTCATCGGTCTCTTCTCCCAGTCCTCAAGCTGTGGCAGGGGAAGTTTAGATTGGATGTTAGGAAAATTTTCTTCACTGAAAGGTTTGTCAAGCATTGGAACAGCCTTCCCAGGAAATGGTGGTATTTAATATTTTAAATACCTGGGGGTATTTAAAAGTTGTGTAGATGTGGCACTTGGGGACGTGGTTTAGTGGTGCACTTGGCAGTGCTGAGTTGGTGGTTGAACTTCATGATCTTTTCCAACCTAAATAATTCTATGACTTTATGATTCTCATTCTTTCCAACCAAAAAGCTGCCTACATCAAAGGAAGAAAACATTAACAGCAAAACAGAAAGTAGTGGCAGCTCTGTAACCCACTTAAGTTTGAACAAATTAAGGGGAGGATGTTGGACTCGATCTTAGATGTCTTTTCCAACCTTAAAATTCTATGATTCTATGTTTAAAAAAAAAACTCAAAATGAGAAAGGACCAATGTTTGCCTGTTTTCAAGGCTTGCAAGGTCTCAAGTACTGGGTTTTGAGACAGTGATTCAGAAAAGTTGTTACAACCTTTTTAACACTCCTCATCCTCTCTGGACAATCACCTAAATTAACTTAAGTGCTTCTATTCCTCTGGACTTCTTTTGTACAGAGTAAGACGAAGCTTGGATTTCACAGTAATGTGAAATTTCAGGTCACTCACTTTCCCACGCATTCTCAGTTCTTCCTCCTTCAGTCTGTTTCTACCTAATACTGTCAGAGGAATAATTCCTGAATTTTTGTCATGATCAACAGTTGCATAACAAAATAGGCACCCTACTGCATCTTATTGTTTCACAATGAACAAATAGCTAGACTTGCTCCTGCCCTGGGAACCTCCATGCACTTCTTTAAAAATATATTTTTAAAGAATATTTGATCATTACTACCAACAAGCCAAATTATCAAGCTGTTCTAATGGCAGGAAAACATGTTCTAGTTAACTCCAAGGTTAACTCTAGTTAACCTTGCTTGGTGACTATCTCTTGAGGTAAGAGGATAACTAAGATGTAGTCTACACCTCAGAGTAACCCTAATCCTGAATGTTGATAATGGGTAAGGTAAATATAGTCAAACTGGAGCTTGCATTGACTGAATGAACTCACCCAACATCTACCATGAACAGAGTGATGGGAATCTGACCACATCCAGCAGAGGCTTACTAGGCATGCTCTGTTGACTAGCTCAGTAGGACTAACACACTTCTGGATTTACTTGGCTTTCCACGAATCAGCTTTGCTGCATGCATGCACAGACTCTCTCACACACGCTCTTCATGCTTGATCCCACTGTTCCACATGTGCCATGAATCCCCAGTGTCTGAGATATGTTGAAAAGCCACAGATGCTTCTCTGCATGTATGCAGTGATCCCTTGTCTGGCCAACTGGCAATTGATTACTGCCAAAAGTGGGCACCAGGCTCTCTACAAGATGGTTAATGTTGCCATTTGGGCATTAGAAACATCAGTATAAGTCCCTTTGCCTTCCTTCTGTCTTAGCACAAAGTCTCTCTATTGTCACAAGATCTCAGGAGGACAGAATGAGTGTTTATTTGGAGCCTCTTGAAATGTGGGTTGCAAGGCTGACATGATATGACTAGGGTTAACCCTAAGACAGTTGGAAAAAGACCACCCCACTGTTTAAAATAGTGCACAAAATTTCATTAATATCTATAGGACGGCACACTCTTAGGGCTTGATTTGCAACACAGGTATGGCTTTGTACCAGCTATTCCACACACAGATCCAGTCCAATATGTGCCAGTCTAACTCACTAAAAAAGAAAAAAGTAGGATAACCTGTGACAGTTTTCTATTGTTACAGTGAATTAAATTGTCTCATAAGAGAGCCAAATGACTGGTACAGCTGACATAAGGGAAAAGGCATGGAAGTAGTAATGGAAGAGCAGAGGAGGATAGTTACTGTGTCATGGCAGTTGTCTGTGGCTTCAGTATCATACTGAAAACTAACATAAAAGCATACATAGGTCAAAACCAATCAGCATATTTTGAAGTAACAACACAGAAGGTCGTGGCAAAACCTGTCTTGTAATCTTTCTACTAAATACTTACTGGGAAGAAAAAAACAAAACCAAAATGCAAATACATAACTAGGGAAACCTCACTTAGTACGAGTACTTTCTCCCACACAATGTCTCTTGCCATAAGTTCTCTCTTTGTCCCCTTCTCTGTTATTCCTTCCCACCATGAAATCAAGGTGAAAGCTTCACAGCCCTGCTACTTCATCATGGCTTGCATTGCAGTAAAAACAGAGCTCCAAGTAAAAACAGACAAGTGTTAGTTTAAAAAAAAATTACTGTCATTAATTCTGCAAGTTTCCCATGTGACAGGTATCATCAGGGTCAATCAAAGCATATTGGGATTTTTCCAGTGGTGTGAAGTTGTGTTCCCCAAACCAGGACTGGGCACAAGATGCCATTTTCCACCATCCCAGCTTCAGTAAAACTTTCACCAAAACTCAGTGAAGATATAGTTAACCATATGCTTTAGGAGGAAATAAAGCTCATGCCACTTGACTTGGTTTTGGGTGCTGCTCATGCAAAAACGTTTCCATGACAATTTACAGTCCCGGTGAGATTCTTGCTGGGCTTCTGCAGCCATACGTGCCAGAACTGGGGCTGGCAGTCACTGCAGCAACTTCCCGGATTCCCAATCACACCAGTTTCTCCTTGCTGTGAGGCTGGCAGTGACTGGGCACAACAGAAACCACCAAGCTGCTTCCTTACCAGTAGAGGCTGGTACCAGCCCAGTAGATCTGTGTCAGATGAACTCAGCTACATTTAAAACCAGGTTGTAGTGAAGTGAAAGAATAATGCTCTGTTACAGGACTTGGCCTTTCATTTAATTCTCTCCATTAAACTGCTCATTTACACTTCGAAGAATATTGACCCTGAATGCTGAAAAAAATTACTAAGTACACATTTTTCTTCAACTTCACAGCACATAATTGTTCTCTTTTTTTTTGACAGATGTAGGGCAGTACTGACTTCAATTACTTTCCTTCATACCTCTCACTTGTTTCTCAATCTTCCCTCATTCTTTCCCATTTACTCTCTTACCAGAAGCAGTGTGCTCACACTCATAAACTGAAACGAGATCCACGGAAGTTGATGTACAAGGAAGGACTTCTGTCACTTACAGAAGTAAGATATAAAG
>WEIU01022698.1:567533-609778 GCA_013389925.1 Aegithalos caudatus | reverse complement strand
ATCTAAATGGGACAGAGCAAACAGAACAGACAAAGGCTGATAGCTGGATGTTCAGCAGAAAGCTGTAACTTCAGGCTGATTTTGTACATTTTTCCCTGTTGCCTCTACTGTCTAGTTGGCGTTTCCCACTTGGTCACAGAGGTTAGATCAGTATCAGAGCATGGAAACAGAAGTGCTAGAAGATCATGTGAGTAACCTCAGCACTTTCTGGCAAATCCTCTCAAATGCCACAAAGGAATTGAAGCACAGGTCAGCATTCTCCTCAGCCCTCACCACATTCCTTCATATCCACAGAGCTCCACACCATGGAAGTTGTGCCTGTGTGTTCAGGATAGGTGCTGATTTCTGAGTCCATACATTTCCAGTGCGTCACATATTTACAGAAGATAACTTTGTATGCATTGACAAATTTAACACCAGAAAACAGGGATAAAGAGGGATAAAGAGGGCAGCCAACTAGGGGCACCTAGCAGGGTTCTCAGTGGTTTTCATGGACTACCCTTGTGACCTAGTGCCAAACATGATGGCCAAGGCAATAACAGATTTTATTTCTGTAGTTCACTGAATGTGTGCAGCATTTCTTGGGATGTATTTCAGCATTACTTGAGATAATTCTGGGAGATCTCGATACACTATTATAAATTCCAAGAACCTTCACACTGGGAGAGGACAACAAGAAAACGTTGTACTGAATTAACAAAAATACATATTCAGGGAATTATTATTACCATCTTGGTCTTCTAATTCTCTTTATTAAAAGACAGAACCAGTAACAAAAAATTACAATTCTAATTCTCCTTGCTAATACTTCAGAATAGGAGGATATTAATATTGTTCCTGCTTCTTGTTTGATACATTAAAAACTATTTAATTGTTACATATTTCTGCTTGTGAAGACTGTTACTGAGTAAAAGTTTAGACCATAAAATAGTGAGGAATATCTCACTTCAGTAGTACTGACTGTATCAATTTCTAGAGTGTGTTTTTATTCAGCTAACTTTACTTTTATCCACAAATGACACTGTTAATAAAAAGGGAAAGACAAGTTTCTCAAGACCATGCTGAGGAAGTGATACAAGGCATTATTAGATGTGCTTGAGGATGACTCAGTGATTCTAAAGTTACATCATGCTAAATAAATTATGCCAGAAGTTTGGCTACAATCACAAAACAACAGGATGGGAGAAATAAGCCAGTTCTGGAGGCTGAAGTACAAGCATTAGTTTGAAGTGAGCAAGATTGCTTCTCTGTGAAACCCAGACTGATAGGAAGAGAGGCATGGGAGACAGGAATGATACAAGGAAGAAGGAAGTGCAGCAGCCCAGCAGGCGTGTGTGACACAGGACATGCTGCAGAATGAGGTTTACTGCTTTCATGGAATTGCCTCTCTTCTACTCATTTAAATTGCTGCACCCTTCAGACCTTCAATTTATTTCATGGACATTCCCATCTTTCTCTGGTTCTTTACTTTAAAGCATCACTTGGTCCAGTGTAGTGAATTTCCTCTAGATCCTCCTGCTGCCTCTGAAATCATCTGGACTAAGTTGTGTACCATGCTACTACCACTGACTGAAAGCTAATTACAGGTTGTTTGTGTCAGGCTCAGTGACTGCAGGGATCACCATTTCTGGATTGCCTAATTAGAGCTCTGCTGAAGAGTTCAATGACTTACATCATGAACTTGTGAGAAATACACAGCACAGAGTTAACTGTGATTATCATGTGTTGAGGGTTCATTCTGTGTAGCAGAAATCTGTACCTGTAACCCCCTCTGCCATGTGGACACAGCAGCTTTGCTAAAGCAGCAAATGAACTCAGCCTGTCTCTTCAACAGACCCCATGTGGCCAGCCTCCCCCAGGTTCCAGTTCCCTAAAGGAAACTCTGGAAACATCACCCTCTCCTTTCTGACTGACCTGCCCTCCACAGAGACTGGGGACCTGGGCCACCCACCATTCCTGCCTAGAGGTGATTTTGCTTTTTAAAGGTGGATTTTATTTGCAAGAAAATTTACATTATGATAGGTAAGTTACAGATGAAATGTAAGAGCTGCAATTTAGAGTTGCTGTGGCACCACAGTTGTTTTTCTTCCTCTTGTATTAAAAAATGAGAATGTTTCTTTATGTCATACCCAAACCCTTGGGTAAAGGTAACAGAGCAGATGGTTGAAGGGTAATGCACTTTCTGTTTTTCTTAAAAACACCAAGATGTTTTAAATAGTCAGATACTATGTGGATGGCAGTCGGCCTCTGTGGAGAGGTAAAGTCAGCCAGAGAGGTGGGAAGTAACACTCCCACACTGAGCAGAGAAAATACATCTTTTCTTCTTAGTCAGTCTTCCCTCTACAATTTTGCATTGCCTGTCCCCTGGCACTTCAGATGAGGGGCTGCTCTACCTGACTTATCCCTTTCCTTATCTCTGTCCCTATCCTTCCCACTCCCAGGGTGAGGCTGGCAGCCCTGTGGTACAGCAGGGCCAAAGCAAGAGGCCCTGCACACTGGCACAGGGGCTGGAAGCAGGGTGGGACTTGTGCTGCTGGAAGAGGGGTGTCCAGCCCCTCAGACAGACGTGTCCAAGTTCAGCCCAGCAGCCTGCATGGCACCCTTGCTGCTGATAAACCCAGGACTTCAGTCTAGGCCTCTGAACACAGGCCACTAGGGTTAAGGGAGAAGGGAATGAGGCACACAGAGAAGCTCTTGTCTGTCCTTCCACTTACATGATAATAAAGGCCAGGAAACACAGCAATTACAAAGCCTCTTAGGGAATGTAATGAACTCCAGCTGGAGCTTTTCAACTCAACTTTTTAAAACCTTTCCCTCCTAATTAAGGGCATTAAGCAGTCACTTTTTCCTGGACCTCAGAGCGAATCACTTTCCTCATATTAATACAGTCTTTAAATGACCAAGAAATGTTCTTTTCTCCCCTTAGTTCTAAGAAATAACTTACAGATCATGTAGGGAGAAAATCAGTCTCACCAGGGAGGAGTACAGCTGGGAGATGAGTGACATCTGCTACTCATCAATTCTAGATGTGTGAAAAGGCACACCTTTTCTGAGTTGTGTTAAATGCAGAGAGATCCCAAAATGCTTTGAAACGGTTTTGAGGACTTTCTGTTAAAAGCTGATACTGTGAAGGGGAAAACTACTGTAGGAGAAAACATATTTGCTATTCTCTTTCTCTCAAGGATACAGAAAAGGTAGGAGAATGCTTTTTCATCCTTTGTGACCAGCAGCTAATCAGCAGGTTGGAACAATAGAGAGCATTAATAGCTTCTATGTGCTTTGCCAAATGCAATGCTATTTTTGGTATGAGTCTGAGGGCATGATTCAGCAGTTTCATAGCCAGCAAGCAGTTCAGACCTATCTCAAGAGTATTTTAAGACTCATGGTATCACATGTTTCTTAGTAATAGTTTTCCTTTCTTCCTTTATCTGTGATTACACAGCAATTCCATGAATGCATCACTCATTAGTAAGTATGGGAAAACATTGGGTCATACAATATAGTAAGAGAACTCAGTCAAATGGATACAGTGATCACTAAAGGTGTTCTTGCTCAATAGAATTATCTGTGGTGCTCTTTAACAAACATTAATTCTTATGAGACAGTTAATTTGAATTAAAGATAGCTGAAATCCATGAAATATAACCATGGCAGGTTCAACTCTGAACCATATTAATTTTACTAGCTTTGCATGCACGTAGGAAGGTTGGCAATCTTCTCAAGGCTGCTAATACCAACTTGTATGTATTTTTAGGATTGGGGTTCTGGTTGCAGTTTCTCATTTGGCATTGTCAAGAAAAATACAATGGTCAGAGGTCAGCTGTAAGGCTGGAAATTTGAACTGACAGTGTAAGTGTGAACATAAGTATAATAAGAAAGGTAGGATTCAACTACCTTAAAATACAGGGGGTGTGTGAGAAGCTCGTTTAATCTGCAGTCAGGGGTGCACCACTCATGCTGTATTTGCTATTCACTCTGTATAGGAGAAATACAGCTTCACGAGTAGCAGTAATGTTCCTGCTGCCTTTGCCATAAATATCCTGATTAGAGCTAAAAAGGAAACAAAACTCACATTATAGAAACTTGATCAGTTTAAATCCCCTTTCTTTGTTCACACTGAGCTCTGCACAGATCCCCTGTCCCCACTGTCCTGCCATCTCAGTGGGTGACTGGCTCAGAGCATGTGAAGGACCTTCCCTGGGAAGGATCCTGATTTGGTGGTGTACTGTGGGAAAACACTTTGGCCTCCTTGCTACAGTAGCCTGTTTGTTCCATAACTCAGCTTTTGTGGTTTCTTCACAATTTTCAGGCAGAAAATAGGGTAAAGCACATCTGATGGCCCTTGGCATGTTCACCCCATTCCTTGCATGGAGAGGAAAAGAGCCTGTGTGGGCAGCTGCCAGTATCTGTGAAATCAAACATGTTCCTCTGGAAAACAATTTCATGGTATTTCCTTTTCAGGGAGGGGCTGGGAATGAGAGGTGAAAAGAATCTGAGCTGATAGTGCAGTGCTTACTGAAAATGAAAAATAATCAGCACAGTTCTCAGTGGAGGGAGTGATTCCTGTTGTGCATGTGGGAGTCAGGCACCAAAATGCCTTTGCTGCTTCAGTCCATTATCTAGAACTAATGTGAAGTGTCCATTAGTCAGTGGAGCTAGGTACTGATTCAGTGACTGAGCTCGGGGGAAAGAGACTTTTGGGTAGGTAAAAAACATCCCAAACACATGGATCTTGCTCAGCCTCAAGCACTTGGATGTTCTTGGCAAAAACAACAAAAGAACACACACTCCAAAATGTATTTTGGAAAAGACAAAATATCAAGCCTTCCTCCTGGTTATATCTAAACAAGAGTAACTGCAAAGTAGAACATTAAAATGTTATGAAATTTCAGACCCCAAACAACTTCCTTGTTTTTCTTTAGTACAGTGAAAAGGATAATCTGTGTATTTTGTTTGAAGCTGTTTTGTGGTTTAAACCAAATTCACACCAAAGCTTCCTTACTGCAATAGCCCCAGCCCGCTCATTTGTATTTTAAAAGGGTAAAAGGTTTATGAAAATGAAATAGAAAGACTGAGTGTTGTCACTTAAGGCACCAGAATAGCAACAAACCAAGAAATTAACAAAATAAAACTCTTCCAAGAGTACGTAAGTTGTCCTTTGGTAAAGGTAACAAGAAATGGTTGTTAAAGGTTTGGGGGCTCCCATGTTCCCTCAGCTGTTCATGAGCAAGACTAAAAACTTTGGCAGTGAAATACAAACGTGGGACATGTCATGTGGGTTTTCTCTGGTGTATTTCTGCCAAATCAGGGCTCTTTAGGTTAAGAGAGGAATAAATCCACCCTATCAGAGAATATGTGGTGTGTGTGGGAAGTCTTTTTGAGAAGGTATGTTAAAAGAATTCTGTAGTAGCTGGGTACCAGGGTGAAAGCTGACCCCTGAATACAGGCTTAGCACAGTATGAATTAGTTACTTACAATGAAAGCCTTTTTCCCCCCTGGATTCCCACAGAGTTAACAGTTCTGTAAGCAAGTAAGGCCAAATAAAAATATGAAAGCTGTAGAGACCTCTGGCTTTGTCAGCCACTATGTAAGGCAAAGTTCAGCTCGCTGCTCTCCGTTGCTGACATTCTTGGCAGGCAGGACAAAGCTTTCCTCCTACCATTGCTGGAGCCTTGCCACAGCTGTGCTGAACATCTCCCTGCTTTAGGCTCTGAGAAGCTGATGGAGACATTTGACATTGTACCTGCATCTTTTTTTAATGGGGAAAAAAACCCTACAACTGTGCTCTCAAAATTGCTGCGTTTGTTCCTTGAGAAATTCTTTAAGCATTGGCATTTGGTTAAAGCTTCAAACACTTTAAACAGAAAGTTAAAAAATTAGACAGAAACACTGGTAAAAGTAATTATTTTACAGTATTTTGCAGTTGTTTCAGATTCTTTTAGCAAAGGTGCTCATGAAATTCCTAAGTGGTGACAGCCTTTTTATCTCCTTGTGAGAAAGTCCTATATCAACACACACAGTGCTTCTGGATGGAGGTGTGCCTTGCTTTTACCTGCTTTAGCTTCATTCTTCTGGGTGAGACATCCTGTTACTCCAACTGTACATGCCAGTGGTTCTGGAAGCCTGGAAAATCAAACATCCTTTGGTGTAAGCACTGAAATCACTTCACTTGAATGTGATGTAAATACATTAAACAGTGTTTAATGAAAATAAGGGAAAATCTGTACAGGATCTTCCAGCATTTCAAAGAAAAATAAATATTGCCTTACCATTCAACTTCATTTTTGGATTCTAAAAATGTTCATATTAGAATGAGAATGATATGAACTTAAAGGTTGAACACCACAAATGTGATAAGTCTATTGATTTGAGGCCTAAACCTTTATTTTTATCAAGTAAACTTTCATTTTAAACTATTGCATCAAGCACTTTACATATATTCCCTGCATGGACTATTACCTTTAGGAATGACGAGGAACTAAAATCCTTGCTTGTCTTACTGGTATTATCAGCATGACAATTCCAGCTGATCACAGAGTAACAGTCCACTTCTCTGACTGCAGACTACAAGTTCTTCTCACAGGGTCAGGAAATGTATGTTTTCTACCTGTCAGGTTTATTACTACCAGTAATATTTTGAATTGCATTAAATATCAGAAACCTGAACTCTGATTATCGAGTCATAAAACTGCTCTTGCAGAATACAAAAATGTATCACTTTAAGTAGGAAGCAGTTTGTTGCTTTGAGGTAAAATAGTTATAATCTGCTTGCTAGGATTTTCAAATTTTTGCAAGTTCAAGTTTCTTTTCTAAGTTAGGCTTCACACACAAGGAATTATAGGAAACAATCATGAATGATTTAAGGTTTGTGGCACTCCAGCTCAAATAATGAGTTCTCCCTTTGTCTGTAACATTGCTCATTATTGGCTCTGGTTTCCTGAGTTAAACAAAAGCCAGGAAAACTGCACAGTTAAGTTGAGAGACTGCAAGTGAAAAATATAAGTTTTCCAAACAATCTGGGTCCTGTTGACTGGCTGAGGTATAGGAGTGGACACAAGAAAAATTTTCTGCAATAATCAGCACTATAAAAGAAGCTCTCACGTTTTGAGAACAGATTGTTGTTTTTAATCACCTTTTGCAGAAAATTGTTGGATTCTAGTAACTTCTATCTAAAAACTACCAACAAGATAGAAATTTCAGCTGTCCTCTCCTTGAAGGGGGTGAATACAAAGGCTCTCTATGAACTGGAAGTCAGCCACCTTTAAAGATTACTTTGAAATCCAGATCTGCTGGACATCTTTAGCTTGATTTCCAAGCCTGAGCTTTTTCCTCCCCTGAGCTTCCACAGAAGTGCTAGCACTTTAAAGGGGTTTGTTGAGAAATGTCTCAGAGCTCCTGCCCACACCAGCCCCTCTTTTCCCCCCATCCTCCCTGGCATGCTGCATCTCTAAACACTGTGTGATGCAGGCTCAGTTCTCAGGCCACAGTCCTGTCATAGGGTATCTATAACTTAAAATTTTTAGGCTAATTTTGAATGAAAATCAGTAGTCTTGACTATATTTTGTTAGGCTTTGAATACTAATTTACTGACAAAATAGTGGAAATCTTCCTTAAAGAGAGATGTAGGATACAGTAAAATGTTTCTATGCACATTGAAAAGATGTTACGAGGTCAGCAGTGTAAAACATCATCTGCAGTGTGACAGATCTGTGCTTAATTTACACAATGAACTTCACCTCAGCCACAAAATAAATGTCTTCCATGCAGCCACTGATAAAGAAGATTGTGCTGGAGAGCAGATCCATCTGTGTTTTCCAAGGCTGTGAATAGCAAGGATGCATTAGCCACTGAACAGCTGCTCCAGTGCCTATCCAGCATCTGGAGGGTTTACTGTGCCTTCTAATGCAAGGATATGATAACTCCGAAAAAGTGAACCAGAAAATTCGTGTGGTGCCCTTTACCTCAGGGTCACTTGTTAGAACATTGCTGTTCTTTCTGTCCTTGGAAAGAAAAACTCATGTTTTTCAGGCAGATTTTGCAAACATAATTATGCTGATACTTGTAATTGGAGAGTTTCATTTCCTTGAAGTCCTTCTCTTTCCCCTGTCCTTGGAAAAACAGAAATGCAGTTAGGAACTTATATCACTGTCCACTGGCTATCTGTGGAGAGTTGGCACATTCCTCACGTGGTCTCTATTTTTGCCCTTGGAAAGAGCTAATGCACTCTTTCACCTTGCATATGGTCTAGAATGAACCCCTGCCTCTTGTTTGCACTCTTTCAGAGAAGTTGCTTTTTTCCCTAAGAGAGGCTTAAAAATTTAAAACCAAACCAGACCAACTTAAAAGGGAAGGTCAATATTTAATGAGTCATAAATATATGCATAATATTAATTTCAAGTAACTTCAGATTCTAGGATAAAAAGGGATTCTCTAATGAAATTTTGATTAAAAATTGGTTTTGTAGAAATGGTATTTTGGGCAAGCAGCAACTGTAGAATGTCTGTGTATTGCCAAGAGGGTCTGAGCAAGAAGATGTTGCAAAGATGTTTGGACACTTTGGGAGGTAAATGGTGTAAAATGAACAGGACAAAATCCAGTGAAGTATGTAAAACCCTGTTCTGCTTGCCTACAGAGCTGTAAGAATACATTTACTTACCTATCATCTGCTAAAGTTAGGCGTTTTCTCTGCCTTTTGGTGAATGACAGTTATTTTTCACTCAATTAATTTCACTACAGCATCAGAAACGCTGTTTTTTCTAACTCCCCAAAATACTTGTGCCTTTGCCAACAGGGAATGTGGGTTTCCCAGATGAGTTGGTGGTTCTCTCTGGTGAAGACCTACATGTTCAATGGAAAATGTGTTATGCTAGATCAGCTTTTGCACTTTAGCATCTAAACCACAATATGTGCACCATGCATAATGGTGCAGCCTCATCTAAGCATATAGGTACCATCAAACTCTAGAAGCACAAAAAAATTTGGATATTTTGGAAGGGAAGTTTCTTCAAAAAGGAAACCTTTGCTCTGAATAGTCTATTTTAATAGATCAAAAACTGAGTTTAGTGCGTTTTGATTCTAGCAATAAGCGTGCTCTATGATTTGCCCCTGGGAGCAAGCAAATTCATTGTGCTCATGACATGTAAAAATATACAAGAAATAATACTTCTGAGGTCTCACATCCTCTCACAGTGTAATCAGAAGACCCAGGAGTAGATGTCCAAGCAATGATAGGAGTGCAGTGGAGTCATATGTTTCCCATGGAAATCATTTGTGACTTCCCTCTCTTTACTGCCACGCATCTTCAAAGCACAAAACCAGCTTGTATTTTAAGCAGAACAATTATTTGCTTTACATCAAAGTTTTATGTAGCTCTTAATTCAAGCTGGATTTCAAAGGAGTGGAGTTAACGGAGGTCTCTGTAACACATGGGTGGTGATGTGTTTTCCTCCCCGGTACACTTTCTATTGATAGATCTTGACATACTTTACAAACATGAATACTTCAGCTGCTTGCCAGAAAGAAAATATGGTTTGCTGTTTCAGAAGGAGAATCATTGTCAATTCCTTTTTGTTTTGCAGAGAATTGTAAAAACAGTCTACTTTACACCCTAACTGCTGTGTAATTGCAGTGTGATTATGGTCTGATGTATCTCCAGTTGAAGTATCTGGGTGATCTAATGCTGTATTTTATAATTTTGCCTCTCTTTTTGCTGCTTGTGTTGTTCCTATGGTCAGAGTTTTGAAAAAACAGGCTTCTTGACTTTTATCTAATGGACTAAACTGCTATCTGAACAGGTGGTTTGACATCCCCCTGATTATACAACTAGAATACTTGGAAAATTAATGAAAAGCAGAAATGGGATTACTCATAATAAAAAAAAAAAAATCCATATTTTTGCTGTAATACTCTATCAACTATTGAACATAGATAACCCGAATTTTTTTATCCATGTTAGACAATTTGCTTATTCCTCAAAAGAAGTAGTTCAGTGTCAACTAGTAAAAAAATTGGGATTGTAATATTATTTTATTTGTGCTGATTGGATATAGAACAGCTCAAAGCCTTGTCTGGGATCATTGGTTGTAATTGTGTACAGTTTGTCACCGTGGTGACAGTGGCCCTCCTGTACTGTGGGACTCAGTTCTGTCCATAAAATTGCTGGGTTTGCACATTATTTGCAGAAGGCTGGTTGTGAACATTTTGCTTTTGAAATTCATGCTCAGTCCAAAACTTGTATGGACTGTTTCCATTTTTTGCAAAGGTTAAAAATGCTTCATTTCTGTAATGGATTTACACTAAAATACCATTTGTGTTACATTTGCCTCACAGCCCTTTAAAAAGGGCTCTTTAAACTCGATGGTTGTTAAATGGAATTAAGTTCTGATTACGTCCAAGAACAAAACTAAGGCAAAATTTGTTTTCTTTTATACTCGAGTTCCTTGTGGTCAGGAGCTGAGGCAGCAGAATTATTTTGCTTTCCAGGCCTCTGTTGCAGCAGTAACAGCCAGATCAGGGATGTCAGCTCTTGCAGATAAATAACTCTGTCTTCCTGCTTGTGTGACTGAGATGGGCAAAGGCTCCTCTCAGAACAGGGAATCCTCTCTCCTCAGCCCCAAACCTCAGCCTCAGGGAAAATCACAGTCAGGATCAACAAATAAAGTTTTCTTTTTAGCATCTACCTCTTTGTAACTCAGTGCTGTTAACATTTCTATTTTATAGTTTTATTTTAAACCTCCATGTTTTCTTTTTCTACTTAGAATCTCTTGATTCTTTAGCAAGATGAATTTCTTTCCAGGCCAAGAAAGGTGTTTAGGGAAGAGAAATAAAAGTGGAGTCTCTAAGGAGTCCAGTTTAAACAGTGTGCTTTCTTCTTATATCTTCAATTGCCTCAGACATCTCTGCCTGCCCTCAGACTGACTTGTTTGTTCAGACTGAAGGACTTGCTGGAATCAAATCCAAGTGCAATAACATATATTCCATTAACTCCATTGTGCAGTCCAGTTCTCCCGCATGTCGCTCCTCAGGCTCTGAGGGCTAACTTCCATAGTTAGGAACAGAAAAACTTGAAAATTTCAATTGTTTCTAGCAACTAGAGCCTAGTGTAAGTTATCATTCCCTTATTTTCCTTCAGTGGTGGATGGGGTTAATTTGCATGTTCTGCATTTCCTTTTTTTTAAAAATTTTTTCCTTCACAATGGATTTTGGGTCAGGATGCCTACGTGGTGTTGCTGAGGGCAGGAGAGCTGCTTCCACGCCCAGCCCTATGAAATTCATGTCCCATGAAGGAAGGCAGCTCTGGGGAGCTGGAGGAAGGAAATACTTTTCCTGTTTTGTATTGGCCCCAGACACTCTAAAGCTACTTTTGTGATTAATTTAGCCAAGTGCAGTTTGAGAGATGTATGTGTTGATAATCTCTGAATGTCTTTCCTCTTTGGAATTCAAACGTGGTATAAAATCCTTGCTACAGGTACATTTTTTAGATAAAAAAGGTATATTTTTTTCATAATCATACAATTACCACAGATGACAAATTGAAGATAAAAACATTCAGTAAAAGGCCCACTTCATGCTTTCTCTCTGTTATTTTACTTTTTTTTCAAAAAATAGATTTTATCCTGGATAAAGTTGCTTTTATAGACAGCTTTTGCAGGAGGAGGCCACACGGCACAAGGTGTGCTTGGTAGGAAGTAAACAATTAAGGATTGTCTGTGTTTCTTGTTCTGGTCCTTTCTGTGGCTCCAGAGGCCTTGGTGGGAATATATTCCACTGAAATAACAGAACAATCCCTTACTTTACTTTATCTACTGTGTGATTAATTTTTTAGCAAAATAATTAAATAAGTGAGATAAGAAAGCTTAATGGAAAAACTGAAAAAATGCACGTTAACATGGGAGAGGGGAGCACTAAAACGAAGTCTGTACATTACTCAATAGTTGTTTTGTTTTTTGTGGTTAGTCAGACTGTCCTTTCCCTGCACAAGTGAGGATTGCTAAGCATGAAACATCCCCTTTTGTAAGCAATCCAAGCCACAGCTTTTGTGCTGTGTCAGCTTTCTCACCACTTGAGGTACTGCGAGCAGCAGAGAACTGCTGTGACTTGTGACTGGTTCAATGACCATGAGTAATGGTTAAGGAATAAAAATCACCCTCATCATATGATTTTGACCTGCAGAATACGTTCTCAGAATTAAGGCAAAGTTTGGCATGTTTTTCAGCTTTCATTTACTAAAAGACAAGATATTTCACATGGCAAAATATGAATTTAAAAGCCATGTGTGAGAAATTTAAAATGAGGAAAGATTAAGCTAAACTGCTTTGGCATACTGTCCACAGCAACATTATTGTCCCATGCAAAATCAGCATTCTCAGTTGTGTAAGTAGTTATGGATCATGATTTTAGCTTTAGTCTTTGGCATATATGTCCTCAAAACTGTGTAATTTCATACAATAATTTGAATCTAGCATTATTTGTCTACTATGAAAGTCTGTGATTATAAATTGGGATTGTTTTAGTTTTTCCAGAAGTGCAAGAAAACCCTATGTATTTAAACATCATCGGTGTGCTTGGGGGCATTGCTGCTGATTGCAGCTGGATATGCAGTAAAAGGCCTTTTTTACCCAGTACAAAATTTCCTTAATCCTTTACATAAATACAGAACAGCTTTTCTTCTCGTATTTTTAAAAGGCTGCAAGTTTAAAAGCTTTTCAGCTATATGATAAATGGAACAAGTTTCTCAGCAGGATCTTTATTTCTCCAGCAGAGAATCCTCAAATTATGTAGTAATGCCAATAGTTACCCAAATAATCCCAAGAAATAAGTCTTTAGTAAGTCCCACAGGCTAAGGGCTTTTCAAGGAGTTATGGTTTTTTTCCCAATTGTTCATAATTTATGACTCATAAATTCCTTGGCTGCTAAAATATTGCAGTGACATTTTGTGCCAGCTTCCCTAGGGATGCAGAAAGTTTCTATCAAGCTACACCTGATTTCAGTGCCATGGAGCAAGAGTCTTCATCCTTTTGGTGGCAGCCTCACCTTCAGGTTTGTGGATGTGTGATATAATTTCTCTCTTAGAATTAAATGGTTTGAGCCTCCTTTCCAAGGCCTTTCCAAGGCTTAGTTCCTTGTCAGGAGCTCCTGCAGTAGATAACAGCTCCTGCTTTTAGGTAATGTGTTACCTGGAGTGCAGCCCAGGGACATGAGGTAACCTATACCTATCATGACTCTGAGAAAGGCTTAATTCCATATGCTGGGAGATAGAGAAGTATATTTATCATGGAAAATGTTTAAAGGCATCTATAGATATGCATTGGTGTTCCAAGGCTGTAAATTCTTCTTAGCCACGCAACCTTAGCAAATACAAAGTACAAATACAATGACCTGCCTGATTGCCTTGAATTGTTGTTCTGTGCTACAGGCATGAGAGAAGATCAAGTCACTGTTTGGTCAGCTGAGACTTCTGCTCAGCAGAAGGGTCCTCTCTGCCCAACTTCTCCATCTGATTGACGTCATGGGCTTCAGCAGCCTTTGTTTGCAGTCTTGAATGTGGCTGTGGGCACAGGCAGCTGAACTGCTGTCCAGTCAGCTTTTCTTTTGGCAGATCCAGGAGCTCAGGTCTTTGGGGAGATAAATAATGTCATCCAATTTTACACCAGTAACGTGTGCTTAATCTTTTGGAACCCCTTCACCTTGTGTGGTGGTGTGAAACCAGAAGCTGGTTGGGACCCTGTGGTGCCTACCTCCTTGACGTGAAATTTCTGTCCAGAAGTCTCTGGTTTTTGCATATGTTTATGTAATTCCTATTGCATCGGAATTATCCCAGAAAAATGTATTAGACTAACTTTATGTGTTTGGACTCGTGTGGAAGGACTGGGTCTTCTAGTTTGTGGCTTTAGTCCTATTGAAGTTCTGAACAGAGAGAGGCTGAGAAAAATCCAGATCTTATTTGGACTGGTAAAAATCAATGCAGTAGAACTGCATCTGGTATTGTAGGAAGAACTTCTCTGGCAGAGTGAAGAGTTTCTCTGACTGGATTTGGTTAATTAACAGTGTCCCTTGGTCTGCTGTCTACCTTCCCTGCAGATACAGGTACAGTCAGGGCTTGATTTTTGGGGAAATACTTATTTAGTGCACTAAACTACTATAATTGTAAGCTAACATTGATAAGAATTGCTTCTTTTTATCCTTTTAAGAAGTACTGTCTGCCCTGGTGTTTTAGAAAAATTAAACCAAGGACATAAACCTTCTGTGTACTCATCTTGTTCTGATTACCTACTTTATTTTCTGAATAGCAGTGGAACCTATTCAGCAAATGTGTACAGTCCACAAATGTGGTATTAATTAATGAGGTACATGCTTTGGACTTGGCTGCCAGCAGCTCAGTGGTTTCTGAGCATGTTGATGCATTGCAGAGAGTTCCTGATTTCTCTGGCTACCTCCCAGCTGGGAGTTGATACTGCTTGAACTACAGACAGGTCAAAATACTGAAGGAAATACATTCTTTCCTAGGGAACATCACCCTGTATTGTATTTATGGGGTGCTCAAAAGATCATTTTACATTAATTAGAATTAATTTTCTGTAGAAAAAACGAAAATGTAATTGGCTCAAGTATTGTAGGAATATAATTTAATTACAGGCATGAAATTTAATGTAAATAAATAACGGTTTTCTAGTAACTTCTTTTGGCTAAGTTGATTATAAAAGTACATAAATTAAAAACCAAATAGTCCCAAAAGTTGCATTTCCTCTTTCAAAGTAACCAGTTGCTTTCAGAGGGCAACCATATATACCATTGAAAGAGTTTAATGGAACAAGTGCTTAGAAAAATCTGATCCAGGTAGTGATATTTGTCATCACTAGAGTGATACTTGAGACAGTAAGAAATTCTTGTTTTATGGAATATACCGTTGACATTTCAAATTCCGTTCAAGAGGTACTACACGTGTCTGAAATGTGTTCCACCTTTCCATCTTTTCATTTCCTCTGGTTGAGCACAGCCCTGGCACTGTGTTACGTTAGTGGTGGGTGCTGTGTTTCCTTCCCAGCCGTTCTGGGAGTCCTGCAGAGCTTCCCTGAGCGGCCAGGTGGGACTTGCCCTGTGTCTGAAGAGAATGTGCTGTAAATCCCAACATCTGCCCACACAGCTGTGGGATGTGTCAGTGCATTTGCAGGGGGTGGAGTAACAGAACAAGCATAGACCCACTTGCCAGGCTACTGCTGCAGTGTTTTCCCTCTCTTAAAGAGCAGAAGTGTAACAGAACTGTGACCTCTGGAAACTGGGGGCTGAAACTAGATTTCATGGCAAGAAAACCTCTCAGAGCATTTAACTTGTACTTCTTTTGTTTCTAAACATTGTACACAAGCGTGGTGTGCCTTCTACCCCTTGCTTCCAGATACAGTTGTAGCAAAAGAGTACATAAAATATTAAATTAGTTAATTTCTAATAGTCTACAAACATTTGAAGGATGCTGTGAACTTTCCGAACTATTTTTTGAGGTTACTCATTACTTCAATCAATTAATGTTTGTTTAAATGCAAACACAGCTGTTTTGTGGGGTTGTTTGGTTTTTACCCCACACGCAAGGGACTTACAAACTGGGCAAATGAAACACTTTGGGTAAACCCTATTTCTTCAAAGCCCATAATCTCAAATGACAAATATTATTGCTCTTGGAATGGGGGCATGAGGGTGGATGGGAAATCAGCCTGGGTTTGGTTGGTTTTTTTCTGACATTGTTGCTGTTTGGGTTATAACCCTCAAAGCCATAAAATTCATAAAGCTGAGCCTCCAGTAATGGCTTTTAAGATTTTGTCTCCGTCAGTGTGCCAAGAAAAGAGACAAATAGATTTGCAGTGTCTCCCCTGTGCCATATCTGGAATACATATTTGGCCTTACTGGCCCTAACCAACCTTGTGCTGACTCTCCTTTTGCTTGTGCCAGTGGCCACACGCAGCCCCCCTTTGCCCCAGGTGATGTTTGTGCTCTGTTTAAACAGCAGACACCCCCTGTATTACAGACAGGATTTACCTAGTCAAAAGAAGCAATGATGACCTTTTTCCCTCTAAAAACTTGGACCTGCATAATATTTGCTGGTACCTTTCAACCCCTCTGATCTGCAGTATGCACATTGTTGCCCTATTTCACTATTGTTTTACAGAAAATAGCCCCAGAAATACTCCCTTTTTTTGAAACCCTCTCAGTAACACCTTCCTAGAGGGCACTTCACATTTCTGAATTGTTCATTTTTCCAGATTTGTAATACTCTAGCTTTTCTTCCCTTAAACAGACATTTCTTTTATTTACACCAATTTTCCTTTATGAGCATGAAAACCTAACCTTTTTGTGGTCAAGCAGTAAATACAGGATTAGCAAACTTGCTCAATGGCTTGGTTCACATTTCATTCTTTGCAGGGTGATCTCATTAATGAATAGTCAAGTTGAATTTGGAAAATGAATACAGGATAAAAAAGCACCACTTTGTACCACTCAGATTCTACTTAGGAAATAATTACTGTTGACTGGATCTAATAAAAAGGTAGGCTTTTCAATTTCTCATTTTGAATTTAATGTTTGCTGTGGAATTTCTTTTTCTTCTAATTTCTTGAGAAATAGCAATGCCTAAAGATCCCGAGATAATTTCCTTGGAACCCTGCTGATTTAATTCTTACCAAATTCTATAGATCTGAGCCTGTTGCTATTATGAAACTTAAAGGAAAATGACAATTAAAGTGATTATTTCAGTAAAATGTTAGGAAAAATTAACCTAATCCCTATTGTTAAGCAGACTGATTCTTTTTCCCATGGAGAAAAAAAAGTTTTAACAAATAATTCATTAAAAGTTTTAGTTTTCTGAGTTCTGTTAAGCTGTTAATATTTTAAACTTTATTTCGATGAGAGCCACATTTGCACTAGTCTAGATGTGGTTTCCTTGTAAGCTTGAATCTCTTTAAAAAAAGATGTCAGAAACAACCACATGTTTTAGATTCCTTAATGAAGGCAACCTACTTGTCCTGCTCAGGTCTTGCTCTCTGTGGCTTGTTCCACATTTCAGCCTGGATACCAAGCAGCTGTGAGCCCTTCAGTCTCTTGCATTCTGTTTGATCAGCAAGTGCTTGGGAATGAGGGAAGTGTGCAGGATTGGAAACAGCACAATGCACTATTCCTGCCAGGCCTTTGCTTGGCCAAACTGCACCTCTGAGAACCACACACGATGTCCAGAGCCTGATTATGTGTGGAAATTAAAACAGAAGCAAAAGAGTTTCCAGATGCCATCCATATTTTCCTTCTCTCTAAAGCTTTGGTATTTTTTTTTTTAAGAAAAAATTGTATTGTTATAAGCGCTAGTGAATTTGGAGCAAACTAGTAAGATGGTAATTAAAGCAACAGCAGAGATCAAAACACATGAAAGTAACAGCAGCAGATGCTAAAGAAAACTCTTACAGAAGAAATTTATAAGACTTCAGTAAATCGATAGGAAAAGAATATCAGTTCTATAAACATCCAAGTGATAATCACAGAAATAAAAATCAAAGCAAAAAAAGATCTTCTGCAAAAATAAAAAATCAAAGCTTAGAGTTAAACCAGACAAACTTAATCTGTTGTTCTCTGTGGTGTGATCTGCTGTGTTGCACATGTAGAGATTTTGGGTCATCTCTGGTTGAACACCTTTTCATTAATTACTGTAATAAAACACTTATGAAATTTTAGTAAACTTTCAAGTCCATTTGATGTGCCTGCAGGAAACCTCCTTTCTGTTCTTTCCTAATTATTCTTATTTAGAACAATGACCTAGACTGAATTAGTTAGATTTCATTTTTTTGGGAATATATTTTAAGTCAATAGATCAGCAGGGTCTTAATGTGAGATTCTTGTCCCTGTGCATTTGTGCACGATCATCTGGATCCTCTTCCATCCCTGGTACTGCAGGTGGCCCAGTGTGTGAGTGCAGGGAAAAGGCACAGCATGCCTCTCCCACTTGGCATAATTGCCTAGGAGGGAGTTATACAAAAGGAGAAAATTGATTTCTACGTTGGTTCTGTGAGAAAAATGAAACTTCCTGCAATTTCCCTGTGTGTCTCCCTCACCCCTGCTCCCCTTCCAAATAACTTTTGAACCCTTTGGTCAGCATTGGCCCTGTTGGATCGGGAGGTTTCACTGCAGGGAGTTAATTGAGATGAGCAGTTGGTAAGAGGAGTCTCCATGAACATCCCAGTGAAGAGGAGTCTGGGGCTCAGCACCAGAAGATTCATATGGAAAAGGGACGTGAACGCTCCAGGTAGATGAAAAGCAGACATCGGAGATGAAACCAAACCCACATCCAAAAAATTATGGGAAAAACTAGCAACATTGTGCTGTGCATAGAACTTTTTGGGTTTCTTACTCCTAAAGCTTTAAGGAATGTGGTTTTTTTAGACTGTTCCCCTTTGCTGTTCCTTTGCTTGCTGGTGCTACTCTTGCAACCTGAGCGGCACCTGTGAGTCTCTGCAGATTCCTTCTCTCTTAACAAAGAGCTAAGCATGCTTAAAATTTATTTCTCTGGATGCAGGATTTCCATATTATACATCACACAGTTGTATTTAGTCTGAAAAACTATTAAAGAACTTCTGAAGTTTTTGGACTGTAAATAGGAAGCTCTACTTTTATGACGTTTGTGTTTGCACTGGTATCCATCTCTAAGCTGAGCTCTCAGCCATGGTTGTATTATATTTATCTGTCTATAGAGAGATCTTTGCAGCATTTCTACAGGATCTACTGAATTGTTTCACCTGAACTGTGTTTTACCTGACTTTATTTACTGCTGAGCTGAGAGGTGCAGATGGAAACCTCCACTATTTGTATATCTCAGCTCATCTTTAATTATTTTGTAAGTAGTTCTACTTACATCGCGTTATTCCAAGTTAAAATGTTTTTAGAACATTCTTTGCTGGTTAATTGGAAAGCTGTTATTTATAGTTTCCAGGTGATTTGCACTGATGGGCATTCAGGGTGGTTTTCTGGCTTCATTTAACCTGTTGATTTAGAAGTGGGTTTTTATTTTGCAATTGATGTGAGTTTTTCTTTCCACTTAATCCTTGAGATCAACCAGTAGATTCCATAGAAGAGGAAAGATAAACTGTCTCTGTATCCTGAGCCTACTCACAGAATATGCAGTCCAGGAATAACATACTGTACAGACTGATGGAGCAAGCACTATGAAAATTTTCCTTTCCTACAGATGTGATAGTTCTCAGAAATCCAGCTTTCATTTGTGCTGTGCCAAGTGAAAAAGGGCTCTTTTCAGGATGGGATATTTCAGGGTTTAAATAGTCTCTTTGTACTAAGAACTGATGCACTGTTTTTTACTGTTTATATTTTTGGTACTTTTCCTTCTTTGAAGTGATAGGGGAAATGGAGAAATCTGCAGCTCACAAGAAAAATCAGGAGGCTAAAGCCTTGTGCCCTGGGACTTGTCCTTCACTGTCTTTGCTTCTGTCATCCCAACAGTCCCTGTGCTCCTGCTCAGTCCCAGGGCAACAGCCCAAAGTGTCAAACCCACTCTGATCCCTCTTCTGAGGCAGGATTTAGTTGTCTTTCTACTGAGAACTTATCTTGACATAATTTTAATGAATAAGATGAACTTCTTCTTATGTTAAGATTCATTTTCAAAGTGGAAAAGGGAAAGAACTGTGAAAGATATCCCTGCTTTCCCTGTATTTCTTCCATAGAAGAGCTGGGACTGCAAATAAGAGAAGAGAAGGGCCAAGGAAGATCAAAGGACAGAGGAAACTTAACCTGAACAAAATCTTTCATTACAGAAGTGTCTGACTTTGATGAAAAAAAAATACATATTGCTTTTGACTAGCAAACTTTTCAAGAGCCACATTACTTTATTATTTGTAAAGTCAGTGACTAAAAATGAAAAAAATAATCTCAGATAATATTGGAGAGTTTGTTTGTTGGCTTGTTGCACTGGTTTGAGGAAGAAATGGAAGCTCCTTTCGTCGCTAAAGGAAATTAAATAGCCAAGATATTCAAAGCTTTGATCACAGTCTTGAATCTGAAAATATAATAAACTAAGTAGCACTAGAAACAAACATAAGTTGAGGCATCAATAACAGTAACTGATTACCAGCTTTATGGCTGGGACAATTTAGCTAGTTTAAACTAAAGGAGCTAGCAGGATATGAAAGCCATTAAAAAAAAAAATGGCAGAAACTCTTGCTTTTCTGGGCACTACCTTCTACCTACTCCTTTGTTACTGCTCTCATGAAGAAATTAGGTGAGTTGGTGTCTGCAATGTGTGTTCTTGAGTGATAAGCCTAATTCTTAGTTACACAGCTGCATCTGGAAAGGTCAACAGAGGACAAAGGTCATGGCTCAATAATGATACTTCCTTACACGTTAAAAAGCTCACAATTCTTTAACAGTTTTCATTTTAGAAGCTAATAGAATAATCACCCTCAGCAGTTTAATGCTATCAGTCTGAAAGTATTTTCTTTGAACTGCTGGCTACTGTTCTATTTGTTTATTTACCTATTATTTTGGGAGAGGAGGAAGAGGGTGTAAGGGGAAACCAGGAATTGCTGCATGAGAGCTGGCCTGGCTCGGGTATCACACCAAACAAACATTTCTTGGGAATGTTCTAGGTGTGGCTGCAGCTCTCCTAGCACAAGGGACAGGCTCTGGGACAAAGGAGTGAGGTTTGGGTGTGTGAATTAAAATTTCATGTTCTGAGGATAGAAAAAGCTCTTGAAGAAAAATCCTACCCTGTTCTCAGTGGAACTGCAGTTCTGTGAATATCTTAAACTGTATTTATTCATGTATTAGCTGGTTTCATTATAAGCAGATTTTTCCCCCCAGCCAGTTCCCCACAAAGGCAATGGGAGCTTGTGTTGGCACAGGAGATGCAGCAGATGTTAGCTGGGAGCTGGGAATGCTTCTTCCTGCGGTGGCCACTCAGGTGTTCAAAGGGTTTGAGAAACCCACAGCCTCAGGAACTGCTGATATGCAGGTTCCAGAGCTGTGTGGTAACCTTCCTTACAGCCACGTTATGGTATTTACCTAAAGGGCTCTGTTCCCTCTATTACCAACAATATTAACAAGGAATTCTTTGTAAGAAGCTTGGGCCATGTTCACTCTCAAACCACACACACAACTCAGAACACTGCTTGTAGCAGTATTTTAAGATTTAGTACTTTACCTTGTTGTTGGCAATATGCCTTTGTGACCCTGGACTATAAAGTTAAAGGGTGCTTTGTCAGTGACTTCTGAAGAGTAGGGATTTCATCCTGATTTGGCTTTACAGTACAAACCCAAGTATTGTTCATGATTTCTGTCCTCTGATAATGATTTCATCTTGTGAAGAGGCTCGACTCTGACAAGCTCACTCCTTTATGTTAGTGAAGTAGTTAAAGTACAGAGCTTTTATTTAAATGTCCTTTGCAACCTCAGAGGCAAGTGACCTTGCTGCCCTGGCTAAACTCCAGTTTACATCATTACAGTCTACTACTTAACTGCTCAAAGAAATGCTGTGCAGAGGCCAAAGCTAAACCTGCGCTGCTCAGTCTGAACTGGGATATCCACAGAGAGCAGTGCCCTGCAGGGATTGTGCACTGGGAGAGGTGTTTGTGCTCTTGTGTAAATTGCTGCCTTTGCTTCTGCCATCACCAGAAAGAATCAGATACTAAAGGTAATCAGCAAGGGGTACAAGCCAGAACAGAGAAAGAACAGGCTTTAGGACTATCCAGAAATGTATTAAATGACCCTGACAAGTATTGCCCTTGAAATTATAGATTATCAGAACAGTATTTTACCTGTAAGCAATTAGCCCAAAGCAGGGCTGAAGGACAGTTCTGGTGTTGCTAAGGCCCATGGAAAAGCAAAAATAAAAGGGATGGTGTTTCACTTAGAGGAAAAGAGAGTAGCATGCTTTCATTTTTTCTAAATATTCTTATCAAAGAATGGCATAGAAATTTTGCAGGAAAGGAAGATTACATTTATTAGGAAAAACTGTGTCTGTCAGAATAGGTAAGGCCTGAACAGATTCCACACCTAGGCTTTTATCAGAGGTTTGCAAAATTAGACAAATACCTGTCAAGAATAAGTATACCTCAGTTCCTCTGCTTTGGGGCAGGTCTGTTCATGTTTCTCTGAGTTATATTTGAAGCTGTTGTTGTTTCCCTCTGTCCTATTCTCTGCTGGTTCTAATTCTGGCTGTTAGCACGTGCTTTAGAAGGCTGACTGCAGAGTGGGATTTGGCAGATTGAGGCATCCTAAAGAGCCTCTCCAAGGCTAGACAGACAAACAACTGCTCAGCTGAAATACAAAGATCCAGGTGATCCTAAAACACGCGGCACAATTTGCAGGTTTTTTTTTTTTGTTTTTTTTTTTTTTTTTTTTTTTTTTTNTTTTTTTTTTTTTCCCCTGTTCTTGAACTCAAAAATCCATAGCAACTACTGTTTGGTAATATCAGCCCCTTTCTCATGGCTTCCCTGCCAAGTGTGCCCACCAAGGACAGGGCACGTGTTGGAGCTGCTGTTAACCAATAACCAGTTTGGGCCTCACAAAACACCAGTGAAGAGCAGTGATTTGCAGTCCCTGTGGAACTACACTGGCCTGAACAAATGGGCTGAAATTATTGATTGCCTCTTCTGCTTTTAGAGCAGTCTCAGGGGAGCAGCCTCTCAGTCAAAGCCCATTGCCATATGTACTTCATAAGGCCTTGCCTCTATGTTTATTTTTTGTAATGCTTGCCGTAGCTGCTGGAATTTCAGGCCCTCATGTTTATCCAACCACTTGTGTGAGTGGAAAATTTGGGAAGTAAACAAGTCCCCTTTTAGGCACCACCCTTGTGTGGTCTGTCCCTCAGCCTAAATAAAGCTGTGACTGCTTCTGTGAAAATTGCTGTCCTGCTGTGATGCACAAGGCACCCACAGGTATTGAACACTGACCTCTACACGTTGCAGAGGTATTTGCTTACCTGTTGTATTTATCATGTAACTGGAAAAATGAGATTAAGTTAAATCTCCTTCTCTGTGGTCTTTGATGTCAAATCTTTCTATTAAAGAATAATAATATCTTTGTAAAGTAGTCTTTAGAAGGAAGAAGCAGAAGCCAAAAAATCCAATTAAGATTTAACTTAGGGCATCACAGTAAATACAGGAACCATTCATGGCTACTGAGATACACAAGACTAAAAAAAAAAAAGAAAGTAAAAAATTGAGGAACAGTAGAGAACTGTTTTAAAACTAAAGCATTCCAAAGCAGCCACAGACAAATCAGTAGTAGCCATCCCTCTGTATTCTTCGTTGTTGTAACTGCAGTATCAGCCAGAAGACATTTTCTAAAAGGTTGGTCAGGAATGTGCCTACTAGTGTAGTAAAACTGTAACCAGAAACGTGTATTTCCTTCTTGAGCAGAAAAAACACACACACAGAACTACAAAGTAAGGGCCTGTGTTATCCCAGTATGTTCAGTTTGCTGTGCAAAGCAAAACAAAGTCAGTAAAGACAAAAGGTTTAAGTCTAAAATCTGTATTTTGATGAAGGTTCCTGACACAATGCACTACTGCCTGAAGACAAAACTGAACTGCACCTTCAGATGCTGATTTGCACGTGAAATGTCTCTTGTCTCTGGCTTGGCTTCCAGGTAAGCACTTGACTTTCACAAGAACACCTGAATTAAGAAACCCCACATGAACAGATACTAAGCTTTCCTCCTTTAAAGTCACTCTTAAATGTTGCTGACACAGTAACACACCACCAGGCTTTGATGCAGAGCTTTTGCAACAACTTGGGTACAGATCTCTGCTCAACTCACACTTACTTTTCAGAGCTGGTCTGATGTTATTTAAAAAAACCCCACAAAAACTCTTTCAGTGTGTCTTTCCTAATACAGTGCATATTTTGAAGGGGGGGGAAAAATCTATTTGCTTTTTTTTTTCCTGAACTTTCTTAATGTTTCTGAGTTTTCAAAATCTATCATTTGTCAGTTACAGGCTTAAATAATTTTCCCCATTTGATCTGTTGAAACATTTCATTTAGGGAAAAATCCATTGAGTCCAAGGTTCTCAAAAGGCTGTATCAGTTTCAGCTCTGCAGATAAGAGGGATGGAAATAAAAATTGCTAACATTTAGGGAGCTACATATACCATGAGATTTATCTAAAAAGAGAGAAAAATGCAAAAGCAGAAAACTGGCCAGAGCTGTGATTGGGTGTGTTTTCCTTCTCTCTAAGTTCGTGACAGAAATAAGAGACATGAACTTACAGGCAAACTAACTTTGAAAAACTTTTACAGGTTTTAAAATATTTTTTTTCTGCATCCCAAGGCCTAAACAAGAAAGCAAAATGCCTAATTATTAAAAGCTTTCCTTAAAATTCTCAGTAATACTAGTTCTAGAAAATAATCTAGAAGAAAATGTGCCTCACAGTCCTAAGTAATGGTAGTCTGAAGAGCTGTGGTACCTGACTTTATTGTATGAAAAGATGCAGGAGCCATTTGCTGCTGTGGGACTAGGTTAACCCTAGCTGGTTTAGTCTGAAACTGGATCAATTAACTGTTTTTCACATTGTCTGATCAGAAGGAAATATGAAGACTGTGCAAGGGACTGTCATCATTCAATTCAACTTGCATGGCTCTTCACAGAAACTAATGTCTTCCAAAGTATTTTCATATCCCCACATTCATGTTTTGACATCCATGATAGTAAACTTACAGAATTAAAAGGTAATTTTCTATAGCAAGGGAACTAATTTTACTTAATAAAAATAATTTAAACTATTTTTTTCTGAAGCCAGCACTCAGACCTATTGGTAGAATTGTTTTTAAGTTCTTTTCAGAGCCCCTGTCTCTATGGCAGCGTTTGCATTTCTTTCTCAGGGTTTGACTCCTCCCACACCCTCACCCTGGCAGTCCCAAGATCCAAAGCACCTCACTCCTAAATGTACAATTCACTGCTGTGCCACGTTCTGGGTACTGCTACAACTTCCACTCCTCCCTGGCTGTAACAGGGTACTTTTTAACCCTGATGGGCCTGCTAGCACACCAAGGGAGCAAACACTGCATTTGTTGTCAAGTGGCAGCAGTAAACCTGCCAGGAAAATAATTCTGAGCTGCTTTCCTGATGCCTGATGAATTTCAGTATTTCTATACATGGGTGGAAGTGACAGGTTTTAGCTGCTGTAGGACTCTTTCCCCCAAAAGAAGTTAAGTGTTGCCAGTGCCTGCCTTCCTATGTGGTGTTAACACGGGAGAGGAAGCAACAAGTCCTCCCTCCACTTTGATTGAAAAGCAGAGTGGGGAGAGTTCAGGCTTCACTCAACTATTGCACTGTTCTTGTTCCAGCATTTTTAATCTGAATACTTCTAGCAAAGTATTGTTTCTTCAGAGCTTTTAGTGACCTGTGCCCTTTTCATCTGCTTGCCTTCAGAGTGCAGCACCACAGGAGATTGTACTCACTCTTAGGCCCTCCAATTGACTTCAAACCAATTCTACACTCTGCTGTGTATGGTTAGGTGATAGACAGGAATTCCAGCTGATGCATTAAAGGCCAGTGAAACTGGCTGTTGCATAAACTGATGCATCTCCTACATGATGCACTTATCTTGACATTTGGAAAGGTTTCATAGTGCTCTGATACAATGAGTACCCTCCACCTAAAGATCTCCATGCTCTGTGAACTCCACAAAAGATAGCTATCTATATTCTCTAACCAGGCATGTTAAACCACTTCTCATCTGCCTCAACATCTGTAGAGGAACTTCTGGGGAGGAGACTTGCTGCTTACCTGTATAGAGCACCAAGAACCACCCTGATTTCCCCTGCCACACCTTGGGCTAAGCTCTGTCCCCAGCTGAAGACACTGCTGCTGCTTTGGCAGTGGTAACCCAGCCTCAGTGGGGAGGATTTTCAGCAGCTGAGCTGCCACATTGCAAACTGATCACAAGTCAGATCATGAACTCAGTTTTGCTCTTAGTCTTTTAAATATACTTGCAAGGGGGGGACCCCCAAACCAGGTTAAGCATTTTCTAAGGTGACAGAGAATCAGTAATAAACTAAGAGTAGAATCAGCTTTTCAAACCTTTAATCCCTCCCCCTAGTTCCACATTCCTTTGGAAAGAGAAGCTGCTAAAAAATTTTTGGCCAGAGGACCTGAAAAAATTTTTTAAAGAATATTTAATCCACAAAGCTTCAACTTGCAGTATAAAAAAGTAAGATGTCTGTTTAGAAAGCTGATATCCAACTGTAGTCCATTTTTCTTATTCTTCGTAGCTCTTTTTCCTGGGATTTAGACAGTTTACATGTCATCTCTCCTAATAATTCCATATGACTTGTATCTTCTTGTTCCATTGCTGTGACATCTTCCTCATCTGAATCATCCTCTGCTTTTTCACTTTCCATTTCTACTTCATCAGCAACTTCTTCAGCACTGGAAGATGGTTGGAAACAACCCAATTAATAGGTACTCTCACACACTACAGTATTATAGGGGAGAAGTTAAGTTATGCAAACAACTAAGTAAATAAGATTTTTTTTTCTTTTCAATCTACCTTATTCTACTTCTCTTGCCACCTCATTTTCAAGCTATTTTTCAAATAGTTCTCCTTTAAGTAAACTTAAAATAGTTTTCTTTCTCGAAATATGGTACACAACTGCAGAGAGGCAGGTCAGCTGTAGAAGTCTCAGGGGTGAGGCAATCATTTAGTAACCAGGACATCTCAGACATTGAAACTTGCTTTCAACTCTATTTCAATTACAGGTTTCATATTCTCAAAATCTAAGCAATCATATTTATAAGGCTTTCTAGTTTCCTCTTTCCCAACAGTCAGCCTTATGACAAATGTTGTAACATTGCAGTCCTACAGGATCAGAAACATTTGCTATACTGGTAGGTGAGACAGTATGCAAAAAGACTATTCTTTGTTTTTTGTTTTTTTCTCTCTCTAAACAGATGTTTAAAGTGGCTGTTCCTTCTGAGTTCAAGAGTTTTAAGCCTGTGCTTAAGCAGAAAGCACAATGCCAACAAATTATAAGGGACTGTTATAATTTTAAATGCATTAATTAATAGTATTAATTCAAGTGTCTGTTGTATAAATATTCCAGATCTATTAAGAGTGAACTGCACGGCAAAACAGTACTGGTCTTCCAAAAACCATCTGTTCTAATACAAACTATTCATAACTCAAAAATGTAAGTGGAGAAGCACACAGTAATAGCATAGTGCCAAGGGAAACAGAAGCATTTAATGTTAATAACTGTATAATATATACACTATACAGTGATAAATTGTCAATCTTCAAGGGCCCAACGCTGCAGCCCTTCCATGTACCTTTAAATGCACAGCCATGCTAATCACCACTGTCAAAGTACAAGCTCTGCAAGTGCAAATATTTACACAGGTCACTGAACTCTCACAATCTTCAGGAGTGAAACTAGATGCAAGTTCCCATGTATTAGATTTTTGTCAGTGTTTTGTGGGTGTCTGCTGTGCCATGCAGTCAGAGATCTTGCAGCAGTGGCCAGCACAAGGTGGCAGAAGCCAGAGCACACTCAGGAGCTGAGTTTGTTTCTGGGTAAGCTCCGGCCCTGTGAGCCACCCACTGGCAAATCCACACCAGTGCCTCATTCCAAGGACAGGCCTTCATCCCTGGCCTGGCAGAGCTGAATGGAACACTTTAAAGAACAGATGACACAAAAATGCAATTGTTTAACCAGCTTCAGTGTGACAAGATATTAAACCTAATGTAAGATCACTCTCATAATCCCTGCCTGCATTCATTTTTAGCAGCATACATTGTAGCTTTCTCCTTTGGGATCAATTTTAAATACCTATCAAACTGCCCTATTAAATTGGAATTAATGCACTGTAAGCCAAATTTAGATGTGCTTACAGTATACACTTGGATTTTGTAGCTTAATTAGAAACGACATTTGAGTTCTAAACAAATTCTTAACATCAAGGTTTTAACTTCCTGTTCTATCTAGGAACTCAAACCAAAAATTATACAGCAAGTCATAGTAATTGCAAATAAAGCTGAGAATTTAATATTCAACCAAAAATAGCATTAAAAAGCATTAAATCCCTGGAATAAAGTTAAATTAATGGAGAACATTTGAGTGTAAAAGGCAGTGCTTTGTATATAAGCATATTAAGCAAAACCCTGCAAAAATAACACCAAGAAAACAGCCAATACCTAAACAGCCAGACCATTACCACACTGAAGTATTCTACTAACTTACCGAATAGATAGAATGTTGGAAAACTGCTTTTACACTTTGAACAATGATGTACATTATTTAAAATAACTCTGATAACTAAGGAGAGTTCTTGAGCTTTTCTTACCTTTTGTTCTCTTTGGAGATGAGCAATGAGTTAATAAAAATAGTGCAGAGGAAGGAAGCAGATGGCAAAACATGTGCTGGAGTGTGCAAAAGCTGCAAAGATAAAACAGAGGCTTTATGAGAGATTCTGTTTGTCAAGATTTTGCTTGTACATTTACTGTAATTACTCCTACCTCTTTGACAGCAGGTGAGGCTTGCTCCTGCTTAGTAAGAACAACTGGTTTTCCAAGGTCTGTATCCTCCTGTGCTTGCTGACGTCTGTGCTTTCCCAACAGCAAACTAAACGGTGTCACAGGAAGACTTTCTTCTACTGCCAGCTTGAAAAAATGTAAGTAGAATTTTAGTGTCACAAATCTAAGTTCTATCTCCTTTTAAGTTACCAAAATTCAGAATAAAGCCAGGATAGAAAAGTCTACATTCCATTTTAACTCAAATGAGCTTTGTGGCTCTTTGTACTCATTCTCTGTGCAGTGTCTGGAGAGAATCCTGAACAGAGAATTGCAAAACTCTCCAGATTCTGGATCCAGGAACACTAGATTTAATTTGCTGATCTATCTATTAACTTCCAAGTATGGAAGGTGGTGCATGTGCCAGAAAACCAAAGGATGGGTTTTTCTGATTTCACTTAGAACTGAAAGATCATTTATACTCCAGCATCATCTGCAGAGAAATTCAATTATGTAATGGCAAGCAAAACATGGCACCCTGATTTTTGGCATTTTCCTACATCAATCTACATTAATCTGAACACCAAATTATTTTCCCACCCTCCAAAGAAATTGATTGCTTATGCCCACATTCCCACAACATTCTGTATTAGAAAGATACTAACTTCTACTTTGATCTATTTTATCTAACCAAGCAAATTAATCAAATGCTGCTGTTTCAGTGAGTATGAACATTCTTCAATGTGAATTAAAAAAAAAATAACACATTTCCCAGACTACTTTTCCACAGAAACACATACTGGAATGCAATTCTGGAACTCCTTCTCACTTGTAAGACACAAATGACTGACAACTGTTCATCCCCATCAGAAAGCACAGTTCAGACCCAACTCAAAGCTCCAAGTGTTACAGAAACCAAGATAAGGAAAGAACTTACTCAAACATTTTGCTTGTGTAACCTGTAGTAAAGTTTTTTTTCCCCCAGGGGAAATGGTGAGTAGCGTACTGATACTTTTATAAATATTTTTAGGAACAGCACATCTTGTCAAAAAATAAGCAATTCCAGATTACTGTCCTTTCTGCTAAGTGTCTGTGACTCCAGGTAGGATCTAGTGTGCATTTTCATGACAAAAGGGATTTTCAATATGTACCTGTTTGCTTGATGGTGTGAGCCTTTCTTCCAGAGCCTTTGTGCTAAGTGTCATTAGCTCCTAAAATACAGAAGGATGCAGCACAGTTATCATATGTGAAACTGCTTTCCATATTTCCATACCTCACCTACAGGAGCTTCCAACTGGCCCAAAGCTTTTATCAGTCAAGTGGAAGAGGCAAAACCATCTCTTCCTCTTTATTTTGTAAAGAAACTGAAGAGAAGCAAGAATGGACCTAGAGGTTCTAGAGACTTTTTGGGAAAACAAAAAACCCCACACCCCCAACCAGAAATTACTGGGAAACTGCATATCACATGGAACATTTGAATAATCAGCAATAATTCATACAGCTTCTAGGTGCTTGTTTAAGTTAAACAGCACAGGCAATGTTCCCAAGTTATCTAGTGTCTTGTATCAATGAGGCAGCATAAACTATTCACAGTAGAAAACCAGCAAATGATTTTGAGCTTAGGCTGTTTTGGCAGTTGAAAGCTTTTGATAAAGCACAGCCTACAATGACTTGACATCAAAAAAAAGGAACTCCTATACTCATAAGCAGAGCTCTAAATTCCTATCAATCCATTTTAAAGAAAACAGCTTTTCCCCAGGAACCACCTACCAATTACTATTCCTTACTTGTGTATCCGTAAGAAAAAACAGTTGGGATTTCCTTAGCCAAAGGTATTTTTCTGAGCTTATCGTTTCAGGTTCATCTCTTGGAACAAAGGTAGCAAGCAGAATCTTTTCTTTACAAAGATTTTTCTGGATGTAGATTGGCCGTGGCTCATTTGGTTTAAACACAAACACTGCAAAACCAAGAACAGCTTCTTTTTAAATCAGGAAATTCTTATGCTCCTGGCCAGCTGTCAAAGCCCTGAATATCACACAGGGAGGCTGGACAGGATTGCCTCCAAGCACCAGTTTACAGGAATATAACAGGGTAACTTTACTCAATAATAGAAAGGACCTTTCACAGTACTCCAGTCCAGGGAACATACTTGAAAATTAACATTTCTGTAGAAAGAGTTATCTTAATGTCAGAGCTCTAAAATGTAGCTGCACAGTTCTGCATTTGCAAGAGAGGGTCAGGAACATTTGAGACCCAAAAGTGTGGTTAATCCTGACATATATCCTGTACTGAAACTAGCTGCTGGAAGAAAAGGTAACACACTTTATTTGAATGCTGCTGTCAGATATGGCTCAGTTTCCACAGGTGCAAGCACACACTGAAATCCCTCTTGCAGCTTTCATGGTCTGAATTCTAAGAAAACCTTTTCTAGAAATTGTGCTTCCGCAGTTTTAAATTCTGCTGATTAGGACTTGTCAAAGAAGGCTTTGTACTCACAGCTGGACTCTTTGGAGAGCCATGAGACTGCAGCAATATGTTCAGAAAGGGGATCAGGCTGCAGAACTACAACGTTGAGGTGGGCACTCCACTCCACTGAAAAGCAAGCACAGCAAGAGCCAGAGGTGAAAACGAGCCAAACAAAAGGTCAAACTAACAACACACAGGGCCTCAGCTGCTGGAAGAGGCAGCTCCACTCACTCCCTGGTGAATAAAAACACACAAATGCTACCAACTCCTACACAAGTTTAAGAAATACTACCTATTACTGGGTTATTGTTCACCTAAGGTAAAATTTAACCTGCACACACACACAAAGCACATGCACATGGACAGGATACTGTCCTAAGTATGAAACTCATCCCATTTCCACAGGGCATTTTGTAGTGTGTGGATCTGGAATTGAACTAGAATTATTTCAAGGTTTCACAGTAATTTCAAGGATTAAATTACTCCAGCACACATTCAAGCTGATCTTACATGCACAAGTGAGCAGGTTCCAGCAACACAGAAAGCCATAATCAGTGGCACCAATAAGGTACTTGGAACATGTTAGTCTCCCAAAGCAGATTTTCCTACAGAAGTAAAAAGTCAAAACAAATTAGTCAACTTCAGAGTTCGTCTTTGTAGCAATTACAAGTCAAAAAACCCATTCAATTATGATGTAGTTTTATTACCTAAATCAAAAGTTTGCTTTTGGCATTCACCTCTAGTGGCATGAAACTCCCCACACAACTATCTGATAAGTCTGATGATTTAAAGTACGCATAAACATGTAAGGATTACATGTTTCTGCAGCATTCCAATAAAAAGGAGGAATTTAAAACTCTTAAATAAATTGCAGACCCATACATAATTGTAAGTGTTCACACTGGGATGGGAAAATACTTTAAAGAAGCCCACTATTGTTTAGGAACTAGAATGAGAGAAGTAGTTAAACAAGGGTTATCATAAGCTGCTCCAGTTGAAGAAAGCATGTGATTTAATTTCTCAGTCTTATTAGAGAATAACAGCTTTATGTTAAGGAGCAGCCTTATGACTTCTAATGATAAAAGATTTTCAAAAAAGCTAGTAAGGGACAGAATTTGTATATTAAAGCATAGCCCTTTGAAGTAATGCAAGTAATACAGTAATTCATTATATTCCTAGAGTGATTTATTCCCTTTTAATATAACAAATAGTAAAGGTTGTAAGAGGAGGCAGCTGCCCTGGGAAAAGCTTGCCACTGCACCAAGCTGATGGCTCACATCCCTCCCACACTTTTCCTGCACACCAGTTTCAGAAGAGTATTTCTCAATTTCTTATCTTAGAGAACCAATATAAAACAGACTTCATCACACGAAAGAAAAGCTTACAAACATACACGTAACACATGGAAGGGAGAAACCTCTGTATGCTGCTATGATTATTTGTGTCAAGAGTCTTTAAAATATTGTGACCACACAATGTTGATGTCTTTCATCATGACAGAATACAATGGAGAATTGCTGGGATAGTCTGCCAGGAAAAGGTGGATTTTCAAACAGAGGTTAGAGAGGATCAAGATGTATTTCATAGTACAGGTAAGGTCATCAGGCCTTTATGGTTTATTGATATAATTTCTATTTGCATGTATGCATACACAAATGAAGAATCAATTTCCTGTATTTACACTTTTCCAGGACTTTGATTCACCCCTGGATTAATGGGGAAAAAGAGAAGGGCTATCAACACATTACTGTGTGCTCCATGACACAGATTTAAGGATGGGTGGTGCAGGAGACATAAACAAGTCAGAAGGAACTTCAATCCTCAATCTTATTTTTAACCAACCTAAAAGACATTTTAGTTTTTCCTATATATGAATTCAAGACTGATAAATTCAATGTTATGAACATATACAAGGTCTAGGACTGCTATGAATTGATTCTTTCTTTTCTGAGTGTTCAAATGAGACATAAAAGAGCAGATGAAAAACATACCTTATGTTTCCAGGTGGGTGGCAAAATGTACATTTAAGGTCCCAAGTAAGTGAATCCCATACAGTGACAGTTTCTTCAAAGCTAACAGCAAGCAAAGAGCCATCTTCTGAGAAGCAGCAGTTTGTAGCTTGGTAGTTGTGGTAGCTGCCTACAAAGTCACAGCTCCAGCTCACACTCTGCTGTGCTGTGTTGAATGAACAAGCCAGTTAATTCAAGTCTATGCATGAAGAAAGAATTCAATTATTGTTGCAAAACAGGCTCAAGAGCAAGCCAGTTTTCTTTCACAATTTTTGAAGAGTATAGAAAATCTGCCCTGTTCTAATATGAGAAACAGCTGGTAGGGTTTTCATTTGTCCTCAGTTTTGCATTTGAACAGTGAGCCTTGAGACTGACATAAAGAGGCAGAGGTTATTGTTCTGAAAAATTGTTCTGTTGTAACTCTAGCAAGAACACACAAGCATTACTCAAAATCTGAGCACAACTTGCATTTGAGTCCAGCAAAGCTCATGGATCATTTACAGAAGATCTGAGGATCACCAAGTGACCCACCAGCATGTTTCCTTGTGTTGGTCCACCTGCCACTGCATTCTGTTGGGACACCTTTCCCACTGCTGATAGTTACCAGGAAATAAACTGGAGCAAAGGGATGTACTTACCACATTAACATACATTTCCCAGTATAAAAGAATTCCTACAGCATGCTTTTGAAACATTTGAGTGGGATGAGGAAAAAAGGGAAAATCACCCTATGCTAAGATACCCTTTATATAATGGCTACAAGTTGATGATTAAAAGACCTGCCTGGAAAAAAAAAAAAAAAACCCAGAAATTATTGTGTACTTCCAACTGCATGGCACCATCTAGGGGCCCAGCAAGAGATCTGCTGCACTTAACACAAACCAGAGTGAACTCAGCTGAGGAGCTCTTTGGTAAACTGGTGTTTGCTGCAGAGAAGCTGCAGCATGTCAAACCTTTCAACCTGAGCATTCCTACTCTGCCCCACTGGGCAAATACACCACAGCACTCACCACTAATTGGTACTTTTACACAGGCCATGAAACAGAACCCTGTAGTCACTTAAAATACAAACACCCTGATGAGGCCAGTCAGCAGATACAGAACTCTTTTGTGGAAGGAAAAAAAAATCCAAAATTAAGTTTCATCCCCAGCTGAAACTATACTCAAGATCAAAGTATCTGCTGATTAAGTTAAGATATAATTTAGCCTCAGAATAATTTATGAAAAAAAGGCAAAACCAAACACTCTTTCAGATACCATTGAGGGTTACTATAAATACAGTAAAGAACACAAGGTTTTGTCTTGTCTTCTCATCAGCAGCCACAGTTAAGGAGGTTGGAGAGAGAAAGTTTGGCAAAGTTTGCCAAGTGGAAACCCTAGTAGCTCCAAAGTTCTGAACACGTTCTCACCTGCCCATGAAAAGACAAACAGATTACTAAACTGCAAGCAGTTCAGCAAGACCACTGTCACAGCTACTTAGGAACATGAAATGACAAGACACCCAAGTGGCAGGAAATGCCACTTCACTTAAGTGTGCCTGACACTGTAATAACATTTAAGTAAAAGGACATTAATATGTTGGAAATCTTTTGTATTTCACATCCAAAGGCATACAGAGCAATCAGTAAACATACACACATGGTCTCTTTGAAAGAAATGAACATCAGCATGTCTTTCAAGAGGCTAAATTTGGTTATTAAAAGTATCTCAGAAATACCTAAATACCCATTTTCTATGATGTTCAAATACCTAATGGAAAGGAAGAATGTTTAAAAAATGCTCTCTGAACTGGTGTATCTGTAGAATTGCAAAAGTGCTATTATTTTACATTAAGTCAGCTCAGAGTAACACATTTCTGTATCTTGCTCCTTTGAGCAGATGTCTAAAATGAAAAGCCAACCCAGAGGACTGACAAAAATCCATTTTCTCAGCATGGAAAAACCATTACCACCAATTCTTTAACCAATGAACACAGGCTGCCATTCCCTTCAGCAGCAGCTTACCAAGGTCTTTGACTATTTCAGGAACCTCCATACCAAACTAAAACGGTGGAACTACAGCAGAACTCCAACACAGGAGGCTTGGGAGAACACAATACTTCATGCAGCAGAAGCAGATCAATGCAGGAGACAAAGCAAATTAAAGTAGGGTCCTAATTTCTACAGCATGACTTCAAATGTCATTGTAGGTCCTTTCCAACTCAGGTTATTATTATGGTTCTATGTCACAAAGTGCAAGTAAGAGTAAGTTTTATTTTGGCCACACTCACCTTCTGGATCACTGTCTTCTACCATCACCCAGACTTTAAACACACAGTCCCTGCCAGCTGTCACCAGTATGAGAGAGTCATCTCCCAGTTCATCCATGTCACGAAAGCACATGTCTGTGATGTGGTTGTCATGGGGTGTGTTTATTCTGGTGTTTAGCACAAAGCTATAGGAAAAGAAAACAGAGGCTCACCATTCTGTTTCATTTGGAACCTGGGGAAGACTTCAGTTCAAGATGATTCTGGAATGGGCAGGGAGAAGAGCAATCAAAGGAATTTCTAATTAAGACAGCTAAATGGTATTTCATTAAGAGATCAGGTTTCCCTAATGGCTTCCAATACAGTAATCCAGCACCAGAATTATCACTAGGCAAGCATCTCTCAAATAGTCAGCCTGAACCCTGAGCAGTCCATCCAGTACTTAAAAATCAGTCATGTGCTGTGTAGTAGCTTTCTTTTGCCTTGTTTCTTTAAGAAAATAAGAATTTGTAGTCCAAATTTAATTTTTTTCAATTAGGGAAACGGTATTAGCCAGATGCATATGTTAGCTAAAAACAAAGACCAACAATAAAATGATAATCTTCTGGAGAAGGACTAATCAATTAATGGCGGATTACACAAAGGTGGGAAAACTATATGAGCTACAGAAGCATTCTGTCAGATCCATGATTTTTAATGCCAAGAGAACATGTTAATTTAAGTCCCATGCTTACAACAGACTCTGATTACTGCAAGTAAAACAGATCCAAGAGCAATTATTTCCTATGTGTATCCAGTGCAACTCTGTGCTCTGCCGCAGATGCTGTAGTGTGCACGGAAACTCCCCAGACCTGGAAAAACTCAGCCTTTGCAAGGCAATGTCTGTGCAGGGATTTGTGTGACTGTTAGCATCACCTTTGTGCTTCCTCATGGTAGAACCAGAGCTTCAGCTGCAGCTCGGGGTCAGCCACCTCCTCGCTCTCCTCCACGGTGGCCAGCCAAGTGCCCCGGGCGCTGAAGGCCACCTTCACCAGGTCCGACTGCTTCAGCCCCGCCTCGTGGATGTACTGGCGCTGCACGATGTCCAGCTGCAAGGCAAGGCCAGGCTGGTCTGAAATCCAGGGACAGCTCTAACAGACACCGTGAAACCATGGGGAAAGGATGTGCTCAAGCCTCCAGTCAGACCTGACTGGGCTGTGGCACAAAGCAGCATGCCAAGATGTGGGAAAGCAGAATTAGGGCACGTGCATTCCACAATGATGTGAAGTGTATGAAAGAATGAAAAATAATTTGAAGGTGTTTTACCTACAGATTTTGGACATTTAACAGGATAGCACACTGTTTTAAAGTACTTTTTTCAGTATCAGTGTTTGGATTTTCTTAGTAAGTGACCTCACAAACAAAGCTAAGAACATCTCAGCCTGGAATCCAGCCTTGTGGGATAGCTGCGAAGTTTTTTGCCCATTTGCCATATTAAGTCTTCCAATAAATCCTGATGGACAAGTTACTTCACTGAGTAAGTTAAAAGTTTTGGTACCAGCCCATCCAACTTACACTGAACAACTGTTGGTCACTCTGGAGGGAATAGAACTGCAAGTGGCCTGGCTCCCCATTCAGGACCAAAGCTTTGGTTCTAGGATCAACCACTAGGCCAGTCTTGACATCCCTACCTGGAAACAAAAATCAGGTGACGAATGATCAAAGCTACCAAGTGACACACTCCACACTCTAAGTGGAAGATAAATTTTACTGCACTTACTTTTGATTAGCCCTTGAATACTTCTGGAAAACCTTAGGTTGCTGTTGATTATTGTAATTCCTGAAAGAGAAAGCAGACCAAGTCTTGAAAAGGGCACCACATCTAATAGTAACCATCTGTACTCTAAATGTATCTTTTCCCAGTTTATGGCACCAAGGTGAAAAGCCAAGTTACAGCAGGCACCAGGCAAATTCACTGAACTGATCAAAGAGCAAAAGAACAAGCATTTGCTTTTTCAGATCACTAATGAAATTTTATGTAGCTCTTAGCTAATTCATCCAAAATCAAGAAAATGAAGCTCAAGCAGATTTGCATTTCCCTGAAGTGACACTTGGGAATGTTTTGGCTTACTGTTGTCTGTGTGCAGCGTGCAGCAGAGAGCGCCGTCAGAGGACATGGAGATGTACTCGATGGGAGCCCCCAGACGAGGCAGGAAATCCTTCTGGCACGAGGATTCGTTGTGCCACTGGACTAGAACAGATTCAACTCCACCACTCAGCAACCTGGTTCCTTTTCCAGCAACAAAATACAGTTAAAAGGTTTTGCTTAAAAAGAAATAAAATCAGCACGCTGTATCTTTACAATGACAGACACGTGAGTTTCTCAAAACTTTTTAAACTGTCACAAGTAAATAATTACATCAAGCTTGGGCAATACACACGGACATGCTTCTCGTTATCCCCTGTTAAACTGCTAGAGAAACTTGGATTAAGTAACAGGAATTTGTGTCTATAGTGAAATTTAAGCAATGCTTTGGGAACAGTAGATCCCATCACTTTCTGAATCAGCTGGATATTTGTGTTAGGGAATGGCTGAATTGTTCTCCTTCTGTGAGAAGTACTTTGTAGTAAGGAATACTTTAAGGAGAATAGCTCAGATAACACAATTCAGATTAAAGTGTAATATTTGTGACAGCAGGTTTGAGCTCAGACAAGACTGGCTGGTTTTACTTGGATGCAAGTGAAACTGGCAAGAACTCATCAATATTATTAATGAAACAGAAGGGGAGGAAGAATGGAGGTGAGGGATAAGAGGTGAGACAAGGGGTTAGATTTTTCTTGCTACCACAGAAGGTATTTGCCATTATAAATGCCAATCAAAATGCATATTAAAAAAGTAACAACTCCTTTCATTTCAATTTCAGATCCTTCCAGGATATACTTAAAATTCTAGAAATTAACTTGCTTGTAAGTGGACAAACTTGGAGCTTGTATAGATTCTTCCTTGTCTGCTGCAACACTTCAAGTTTGAGAAGGTTTTTTTTTTTGTGTGTGTGTTTGAGCTTTTTTAGGGTTTTTTGTAGCTTTTTGAATTGCCTTTTTTTATTATTTTTCTTTTTCTTTTACTCACCCTCCACAGAAAAAGCCAGATCCATGACAATATCATGATGCCAGTGCAGTGTGGAATATGTGTACTCTTTCTTGTGGTGGAAATTCCTCCTGTGTGGAGAGGCACAAAACAATTCTTCACTCACAACATCAGCAACAGAATAAACAAAAGGAAATATTGAATTGAATCAATTATATCATCCTGTCCTCTAACTTCTACAGTAGTTTATCCTATGCTCAAATGATGCAGAAGGAGGGAAGGAACCACACTACAGGTTTTCAGAACTCTCCTGGTCCATACCTCACATCTCAGATGTACTGAGCAACTCAGCCCTGGAAGCAAGTTAACCATGTAATATTTTAATCATGTATTCCACTGGTGTGCTCTCCTTAAGACTCTACTTGCCCATGAAGAGTTATTTCAACATTACCTTTTACACCTAAGTTTAGATTCAGTGGAGCATAACTTAACATAGGCATTTTTCCACTTGACACGTACACTGTCAGCACTGCAGGTTCATTGCTCCTTCTGACTTCTGAAAATGGCAATGCTAAGGACAAATCAGACTGCTTTGCTCAGGTTTGACTTAATTCCCACAGTCAGAGGAGTTTATGGGATACCATAACCAGCTAACCAAAATGCACATACCAGAGGCGAATCTTCCCATCGGCATGGCCGGTTGCGATGCAATCCTCTGTGGGATGGCACACGACACAACTGAAGTGGTTGTCTCCTCCTTTTGTCTTTATTTTACTTAAAGAAAACCTTCAAAAGTGAAGAAAGTAACTTTAATTGTAAGAGTTAGGTTGGTTTCTCTAATAATTCTGATTAGCAAAATGAAGCATTTTCAAGCTGTTATGGTTACATGCATTCTCAAAAAATAGCAACAGATTTATTTTCCTCTTTATTTCCTTAATTCTTCACCTTCAGTCAGGCTGAAAGAGTTTTTGCTTCTGTCTTTCTTTCCCTCTTTCCTTTTCTCCTGCTTCCCTCCCACTACCTGGGCCCTGCCCAAAATATGTCACTTGTTTCAGGTCAGCATCAACCTAAGCATTTAACTGAAAAAAATACATTCCTGAGCTGCAAAGGTAAGGTACCACTGCCACTGATCTGCTCACTGTTCACTCTACAGGAAGCTTCTTGTACAGTGACTACATCCCCTCCAGCAGAAAATCAAATACGAGATAATGTGTGCACACATCACGAGTTAAAAAACATTTAGGATGTATCAGACTGAATCAATACCTGATGTTTTCATTCTCATTCTTACCTGTTCAACAATTTCCGTTTGAAAAAATAAACTTGGAGATTCACATCCTTCACTGATACCACATATGCACCCTGTTAAAGTAAAGCCATTTAGGACATACAGACTATGTTTTCATACAAGAAAAAATAAAGCACGTTTCACTACCAAGTACCTTACACTGGAAACTAATAAGCTGATGTTAAGTAAATACTTTCCCATTTTAAGTGTCAAAGTTTCTTTTTTGTTTTTGTAATATTAAAGAAAGCATAGTTGTTATACTGATTTGTTTACTTTCAGTTTTGTTTCAGTACTGCTGTGCTTTGTATAAAGGCATAAACAGCATAGAGTTCGAGAGGGGGAAAAAACTCACCCAACCAACACCCCAGAGAAGAAAAAAACCCAAAGGTGAACATACTTCTCTTCCAAATGCAATGTGCTTCATTGATGCACCCACACCATCCAGAACCACTGAGACCTCCTTGCTTTCCAGATCTTGGCCTGCTCCTTTTGTCAGCTTAACTGAGACCAGCTGGAATGTATCTGACCAAAGAAAACAAGTCTGAAACCAACTGTAGTAATGAAAAATGAGGACCTGACAGTGGGGATCAGTGCAGAATCCAAGGGAAGCTGCACAGTATTAGCTCTTTCTCTGAAGTGGCAATATATTATAGTACACAGTAAGGCCAAGCTGTATTTATTGCAGACAAAATCCCAATTAAAAATCCCTAGGCATGCTGGACACAGGACAAGTCTGTTTATGGTAATACTGCCTAAGGTGGGAGAGTAATCTCCAGCACTCATCCCAACTTCAGTAGTATAACCTGTACCTTGGTGAGCACTGCTCAAAGATGAACTGCATCTCTGAGACCACATCCATGCAGTACATGCTGCAAAAGCTAAGACAAGCTCTCTTCTAGACAAATATTGAAATGATAGATGTCACAGAGTGAGAATGAAAGAGGCACAAAATGCAGGACTACAGACATCTGCCACAGGATTTAAAAAATATTTGACAATTAGCATGTTAAAGCCCATTCTCACAGCACACTGCTCACTGCTGGGCAGTAGCACAGACACAGAATGACTGAGATGACATGGGTGATGCCACTTGTACTGTACCTCGTTCACCCTTCTTGGGAATGACAACAAACACTGAGTCCTCAGCACTAGTGAGTGTGTACAGTGCCAGGAGCTTGGATCCTACACTGAAAGTCTGAAGAAAAAACGAGAAGGAAATCAACAATTACTCCATTTGGGTGCTTGTCTTTAAAATAAGGTAATCATGTCTTAAAGAAACATTCACACATTAATTAAAATTCTCAATTCTAAGACAAATACATCTTTATTCTACCAAGGACTAATACAAATTTTAAAACAGTACTAATAAAATATGAGACATTGGATTTATCAAAAAGCCTCAAGACACCTTATCCCTAATACAAAGAAGAAGGCACACCCAGAGGTGGGTATTTAGCAAAAAATGTCAGCAAGAGTAAGCAGCCCACATTTTCAAGCCATTGGATCAATTCCTATCAGTGTATCCCAGACTGCAGCAACAGCAAAGTCAGTATGTCAGTACATCTCCCATCTTCTTCCCCAAAAAGATCTGCATCATCATCATCACACATTCTATTACTGCCATAATTAGAAGGCTTTTAGGCTGTGTTAATAGTAGAACAACCCATCTCAGACTAATTTGTGCCCATTTCTGACATGCTCTTAACAAGAATAACTCAACATACCTTAATGGGAATCCCATCCATGAAGTCCCACAGCTTAATGGTGCCATCAAGAGAGGAAGAATAGAGCTGAAGAAAAATAAACCAAACAAAACAACTATATAAGTAACAGCAATTTATCAAAGCCAGATTCTACACACAATCACAACTGTGATTCCAGGTACGTGAATCATAAAAAATACAGGACAGAGACCAGCTCCGTGCTGCCCTCAAATAAAGTGCAAGCACAACACAATTACTCTAGTTTGAAATGTGCATTATCACAAGCAGCGAATGCACAGTTATCCGCCATGTGAACATCTAATTTTGCACGACTAACATGCAGATCAGTTCCTCTTGGAAGTAACTCTTGTTTATATCCAGACACCAAAAATGCCCAAGCAAACTAGGCAGCTGGGGGGAGAGGGAGCCACTGGGCAAGTTAAAGGGATTTAGTCACATCTGCATCAGTACCAGCAAGTACAGAAGGGCAAACACCAACCACAGTATTTCTGATTTTCTCACACGCTTCTTTTACCCTTTCAATCAAATGGAAATTTTGCCGTATTTCCGTTTTGTTGTCATTCCATTCAAGGAGTGTGATCCACATGACATTTCACGTTTGTGCTTGTAGGAAACTAACACATCTCTACCCTTCTTGTCAGATTTCAGCGAAACATCAGCTCGACGATGTCCTAATGACTCCCAGCCCCTTCCCAAACTCCAGCCAGCCCCGGCACAGCCCCCGCGGTGGCACCCGCAGCCAGACCTGCATGTGGTTGTGCGGGTTGAGCTGGATGCCGGTCACCAGGTCGGCGTGGCCGCCCATAAGGCTCAGGGTCTCCTCGGTGCTCACGCTGTACACCTTCACGAAATCCCCCGAGGCGCACAGCAGGTACCTGCAGGGGACAAACGCCGTTACCGCGGCCGAAGCGGCCCGGGCGTCCCGCGGCAGTCGCAGGCCGCGGGGACACCGGCGGGCAGA
>WEIU01022698.1:533788-567457 GCA_013389925.1 Aegithalos caudatus | reverse complement strand
GCCCCGCCCTCATTGGCCTCGCCGCGCGCTGCGGGCGGGCTGCGCGCGCGCCCCCTCACGGAGACCCTGGAGCGTCGCAGGAGGGGAACGGCCCCAAAACCCCCTCAGGCATCACCCGGAGCACGGGGTCAGCCAGTGCCGCGTCCAGACTGCCCATAAACACCTCCAGGGACGGTGACTCCCTCACCTCCCTGGGCAGCTCCCTCCAACCACTCTTCCTGTGCAGAAATTCAATGTCCAGCCTGAACCTCCGCTGGCACAGGTTGAGACTGTGTCCTCCCGTCGGTTTCCTAGGAGCAGAGCCCGCCCCTCAGCTGGCCACAGCCTCCTGTCAGGCAGTTTGTGCAGGGGCGCTCCTCCCCCATTAGTGCCCCTGAGAGCGCCCCTCAATGCGGGGAGCTGGTGAGCCTGTGGGGATGCTGCCCGTGCCCACCACCAGGGTTTGCAGGTCTGAAACCTTTCCCGGCCAGGGGGGATGAGAGGCGGCGGGAGCGCTGAACGGGCTGGCCCGGCCCGTGAGGGGCTGTGCCGCTCTCACCCCCGCGAGCACTCGGGCCCTCCTGCCCTCAGCGCCTGGCACGGCAGAGTCAGGGCACCCAAGGGAGAGTCCTCTGGCTGTGTCTGGAACTGCGCCTGTCTGAGGAGAAAAATGCTTTAAATTCCTTGTTTAAGTGTGCAGAAAGGCTAAACAGAGGAAACTGATGGGTAAGCTTTGCTAAAACCCCCCTTGTTCGCCGACTTGGACCGGCTGTAGGTTTGCTGAGTTACTGAGCACATCGTGTTCTCGTATCTGGAGGAAAACCGCTGTCAGAGGCAATGCGAATGTCTGGAGTACACCGTGATTTATGGTGTCTGCGCCCGTCACTGCTGCTTCGGAATGGCAATTGCAGTTCTTGCTGTGTAGTTTTGGCGGCTGCTCACGCCATTGAAGGTATCTCTGGTATGCTTAGAATTGATTTTAAACAGCCGCCCTTCGCAGACAATATCAGTGACAGGTGGGTTATGAGCCGGTAATTGTGTAAACCACGTCCTTTTCTCCCCTGCAGACAATCCTAGTTCGGAGGTGAATTGAGGATTGTGCAGCACACACCGTGGAGACTTGTGGTCCTAGGGAACTGGGGATGGATGTGAGAGAGAGCAGTGTGCCCAGAAACCTGGCTGCCAATCTCAGCTTTGACAATTAAACAGTGAGTGCACTCCGGAGCTGAGAGCAGAATTTACAGGTGCCTGAATTGCAGCTGGGTTTAACAGCTGTGTCGTGCTCTCGTTCTGGTGAATATTTTAGAACCCAAAGGCAGATGCAACCTGGTGCTTCTCCAGTATGGGGCAATACATCGTGTCCAAGTTCTGAGCCACAGGCACTGAGTAAAGCCAGAGTTCTGTCAAAGAGGGGAAAAAAAGCAAGGTCCCTAAGAAAAGGCAGTCCCTTTAATCCACATTATTATGTGAATGGAACTCTTTTATCTGGATCTACACTAAATATAGTCAAGTCTTGTTAAAACACAGAAATTTGGTATGTTCAACCTTCTCCTTGATTAAGGAGAAAGGCAAATACCTTGTGCCTCTTAATGCATATGTTTTTGTAATGCACATTTATTTTTATCATTTTAGGAAATCTGCCATAAGCTTTGAAGCTGATAAACCATGTAGAGAGCAAGACTAGCACCAAACATATATCCTAGGGCAGGAGCACAGAGATAAAACAAACCATATACTGCCAGCACCAGTGCAAAGCACTGTTCTTCTACAGCACAGCCACTGCTTTCAGCACTGGCTTTCTCTGCTTCCAGCAGCACAATTAATTGGATTTTCCTTCCCACACTCCAGCAGAAAACCCACTAATGCAGCCACAAGTAATGTGATTTCAGCATCCAAAGACCATTTGCTAGTTATTTGCTTTTGTCTTTCCCAAAGTACTGACTTGATTCAGTAAGGATTCTTGTGTATTCAGTTGATGGTTATTTAAGAAGCATTAATCAATAGAATGTAATTGTAAGTAGTACAGGGTATATTTTTGCAAATATTTGAAATAAAGTATTGTAATGGATTGAGCAAATAGTTCATCAAATAGTTTTGGCCAAAGATTCATTTGCATTTAGAATTTACTGTGTGATTGTGTAAGTAATTACAGGTAAACTAGTTGGAGATAATGCAGTTGTAGTTCTGAGACATCTATTCCTAATGTAAATAAAAATAGAATAACTTTAAATATGTTACCAACTTAGAGGGAAACCCTTCCAGACCAAGAGGTGAGTTTTTTCTAAACCAGTGTTACTATTTAGGTTTATGTGCTCTGCCTAGTCTGTAAGCTTCTAAACTGTCCCAACCCTTGTGAAATGCCATGTAAATAATAGAGTGTGAGAATGATTAAGAGGAAAAACCATTGTTGTGACTTGAAGGAAGCAGAATGACTGTCCTTAAGGAAGGGCGTGGAACACTGCGGTTCAGTAAGTCAATAGTACAACACAGGACAGAGAACTGATTTGAAATGCTAATTACATTTTATATTTGACTTGGTTTTCAGCAGGTTTCTTGCTTTCCTGTACCCTCTTTGATCTCAGCCTTGCTCCTCCATAGACTATCCATCTCTGTATCCCTGTCTGGAGCCCGGGAGCTGGGATCACTCCCTTGCTGTTCCCCACACTGCTTTCACACTGGGAGCTCGCTGGCCAGCGTTTCAGCATGGGGCAATGGATCTGCGACATTTCAAATCTGTTCTGTTTGTAAACTCCACAGCTGGGCTCGGGTGGCTTTTTGTTTTCCACTTCGTGTCTTTCTCAACCAGCTTGTGGCTGCAAAGAGAAGAGGGTTCTGAAATACATGCACTGAAGTTTTCTGTAAGGAAATGAGGGATAAGAAAGGCTGCTTGTTTAATAACGCCTTCGTTTAGGAGGTGATGTGACTGACCCAAATAATTGGTTACTAATTTACCTAAGTAAACTTAACACGAAGACAATGTACTCAAATGGTGACTTCAGTTCAGGGGATATATTTATTTGAAGGGAAATGACACTGTTTTCTTTGTGGTACACAAAAATGACCATCTCATTTGCTAGGAGAGGAATTAACATGACAGAGACGAGGACGGAGTTCGCGGCAGGAACTCGTGGTGGTGTGGGAAGCTCCGCAGCGGGCACATCGGTAGTGCCCATCAGCAGAGCAGCTCTGCGGGGAGGGGAGGCCGGGCTTATGCAGGGAGGTGTCCGCATTATAAAAACGAGTCAAAGCCGCCGTCGGCACCAGAGGGTGCTGGAAGAACGGCTGCAACAGGAACAACTCCGTGTTTGAAATCCAGAACCCCCGAAAGGGCAGCTCGCCAAAGGCTCTGCCCCCCAGAGCTCTCTGTTCTGCCCCCGCCGTGCCATAGACAGCACGCTGCTGTTCTCCTCTTGGATCCGCTGCTGCCAAAGGGAGGGCCGGCACCTTGCAGGGGCTCTCGTGTGACACTGTTTCCTTAGCAGTGCTCAACAGGTGGTGACAAAACAAATGTAAACGCTTCAATCACTTTTTCGAAGAAGTTTCGTTTTGAAACATCTCTAAATAGAGGGACTAAGCATGTGGTGAGAATGAGTAGAGGCAAACTTCATAAATGGAAATTTGAATCTTGATAGTGATTCTGAAGCTGGCCTTTAAAATAATTTCACCATCTCTATGTTTTTGTGTCTGATAAATTGTGAAAGAATAAATAGTGTAGCTTTAGTTTAATTTAAATAGTTAAGTTTGAAAGTACTTTTTAAAAGATCATAAGACTGTTTAATACTACAGAATTCTTGATTATGTCATCCCATATTAGTTTTATTTTACAGGGTCTTTAAGTACCTTGGAAATATTGGCCAATAAGTACTGAAGTACATTTAGTTTGATGGTGGAGCTGTTTGGAATTTTTGTTACCAACATTTAAAGGTAAGGAGATAGCTGTTACCTAGTAATGAGGTAATGACACAGTGAGAAACCTTGCACGTAAGTAAAATTGATATTTCATATGAGAATTTGACAGCATGAACTCCACTGAAATTTCTTCCCATTTCATGCATTTTTTTTTAATACAAAATGAATAGGATTTGTTGTCTGCCCATTTCTAGTAGTTAGAATAGAAAAACCTGTAACATACAGTGACAGGAGAAGCTCACATTGGGGTGGTGTGTATACACTTCATCTTTTCTTCATTTCTTGGATTGTGCCTTTCCCTTTGGAAAGGGCACTTTGTGGAGATGTGGTACCAGCTGACCTCCATGCTAGCACAGCTGTACTTTTGTATCCAGGCTGTGAATTTTCTTTGAGCCTTGCTATGGGAACTCTGTATGGTCCTGCATATGTGTTGTCCCAGATGGTGATTTCTACAAGCTGTGCATCATCTGCATTTTCTGCATCTGTGTGTGCCTTACACCAGGGCAGTCACTGAAGAGTCAGGGTTTCAACTGCAGAAACAAGTGCCAGGTAGATAAAGTGCCAAAGGTCTTCTAGATTAACCCAATAGACAGGGTAGAGACAGTGTCAAGCCACATGCATTTTACAGCTCATTTTCCTCACTGAAAAACAGATGATGTCTTGTACACCTCTGTCATGGCAATGCCAGTCAAATCTCATCGCTATTGACTGCTTAATAATTCCAGTCAGGTGTAGGGGTGTGGTGCTGATTTTGTATTCTGTGTCTCTCATCTACTCTGGCAATGAAAATAAGCTCTGAAATAAATGATAAGAAGTATTTCCTAATTAGCTGTGACACTTAAAGACTTTAAGTTACTTTATTAATAAGGCATTGGCTACTGCTGGACACCTTTTCCTTTCCACAAAAATGCAAATGGAGCACTCATAACTGCTGAAATAGATGCTGAGTATTCAAAAGATTACCTGAGGAGCAAAGCAGAACTTTCATCTCTAGAATTCCTTCTGAACTGAAACTGTTCAGTGCAAAGAGTGCTGTAAAAAGACTCATATATCTTATATGTGGAGGTCTTCAAGGGTTTGTTCTTTAAGCAGTGGCTGTTAGTAAGCAAAGTTTAAGGGGAGCAGTGCTAAAATGAGTCTCAATCTTATTTACCTCAAGCAGCTGCTGAATGTTTAGGGCCACTGTCCCATGTCTTTAAAGATTTTTTTTTTCCTTACCAGTAGGAGAGGAGACAAAGGTTTGTGCAGCTAGGGAAGGTAAGTGCTGCAATAGTTACAAAAAGATTCTGGCTTAAAAGGAGAGACTCTCAGTCTTTTAAATAAGACTTTGTGCCTGTAGTCTAACAAATGCTCACACTCTCCTGTGATACAAACCAGCTGTAACCATGCATTACTGTGTGTAAACAGTGTTCTCTTGCTGTGTTTCCAACAACAAAGCCGGAGATACAAGCTTTACTGTTCTCTTCTTAACTGACTTGTGTTAATTCCCTACTACTGAGAATCACCCTATTTGTAAAAATCCTGTCCCATTCTTGAAGCCAGCAAGAACAGGGGCCCGCACTGGATTGCATGGCCAGTGATGGGCTGAAAGCTGGCCTAAGAGGGTGAGGCCTTGGTGCAGCTTTTAGTGTCTGTGAAAAGGCTCATTGCAAAATCTTTGAACTCATGGAAACAGTGTACATTGTTTTGTAAATTTCATGCATTAGTTCATCACCATAACCACAGCCCTACTTTGCAAGAAGCAATTCATTGAGCAAGCATAGACTCTTCTTGTTTTTTGTCTTTTTTTTTTTTTTTTTTTTTTTTTTTTTTTTTTTTTTTTTTTTTTTTTTTTTCAGTGTTTCATTAATTAATTTTAAAATATTCCTTACCGGAGGTGGTTATCTTTAATGGGAGAGAACTCTGAGAGGAGGCTCAAGGGTTCATGGATCAGGGTTAGTGATACTTCAGAACCGGTGGGTGTCCTAAGTAATGTAACATAATGGGTCAAGTAAACATCCACTTTCCCTTTTCTGATGCTGCAGCTAGGAGGGTTACTTGTTTTTTTCTTCTCATACATCTATTTCTTACAAGAAATGTACCCTCTACTTTTTCCTATGTATTTTGCACTGATCCATTGGCACTTGTGGCATCTGTCTGACACAAGGAGGCTGATTCTGAAGGATAGGTATCCTTTACTATTCACGTCTCCTCTGAGATAAACAATCCCAATAGAACTCTAGTTTATAAGTGTGTTCAAACTGAGGTGAAACTCATTTCCCAAATTATTTCCAAGCACCAAGTCCAGATGCCTATTGTTAAGGTTTGGATTTTTCTCTTGCAGCAGCTGCAGAGTGGATTTTTTTTTTTTTTTTTTTTTTAAACAGTGGTATTGAGTTTCATAGCAGGGAAAACTCTTTTGTTGCCAAATGGTTGTTACCATGATTTGTCCTGAAAGAAGGATTTTGGAGTGGAGAGTGGGTCCCAATGTGTTTATTTCAGAGTTGTGTGGTATCTTTTAATGCACAATGTTTTTAGTAGTCTGGGTAAAATCTGCTGCTTTAACTGACAGGAGAAAACCAACATAAACCATGATGTGTTCTGAATTGTGGCTTTGTAACTGTTGGAAACAAGTCAGACATCATGGAACAGCTTTGTATTGTAAGGCCTATTGAACTGACAAGCATAAATTAACAGCAGACCATCTCCTAGCTTTCATGCAAGTAACAGGTTGTGTGAAGTGTGGTTTAGGCATTATACCCTCCAAATTCTCTCCTCCCTAACTCACACCTCTGCTTAATTGCAGTGCTGCATACCTGCTCTTAACATTCTTAATCCACAGGCACCAATTGTAGCTAAAGGATCTCCTAAAAAGGTTTGCACATCCCTATATCCTTTACATACCCTTTTCCAAACTTTACTAGAACTTGGTAGCCTTTGGGTTTAGGCTTTCCCAAAGTTTACTAGAACAAAGATTGCCTTTGGCTTTGGGCTTCTATTGCCTTTAGCAATTGCTGATATAATTCATGTTGCTGATGTTCTGTAGCTTTAATTAGGGCATTTTTTTTCCTGGAGGCTGCATGTTCTACTGGCACCATGTGTTCCACATCCACACAGTGCACTTGGAGGACCCTGACAAATGAGTATTGAACTGCAGGTGATTTTGTTTCTTAGAAGGAAGGCAGTGCTCCACTCAACTAGTAAGGGTAGCACTGTGTTTCTGAAGGCAGCAGTGACAATCTTTGCTGTCTTCAAGTGAGGGCAGGTCTTATTGAAGGCGCCCAGCATAAGCAGTTCCACGCACTTCTGGATTTGTTTCATGCTATCCCTGAAATGGATTCTTGTAGCAAGAGCCTGAGGTTGCTACAAACCTTGCTTTTGGTTCATCTGGAGCAAACACTGTTAAACCCCTCTGCTCTTAGAAGTCACAGAAGTGGTGGAGTTTACCAGGTGTTAGATACATTTTGTAATTAATTAGATGGAGCTGAGAGAAAATGCTCTATGCAATGGAAGCATGTATTTGGATTACTTTAGTATTGTCCATGAGCACTAAATCAGTCTCCTGTTCCAAATTGTGCTTAAATGTAGTTTTGCTCTCTTTCTGTTGGACTAATAAGTCTTTTTATGAATAAGCATGTTAGGTTGTATTGTTTTAGGGCACCCTTGTAAATTTATGCCAATTTAAATTCTTTGTATATTGTGGTAAAAGTAACCTTAATTTAATTAACCTAGGAGTCTGTATTTGTTGTTTCTATGAGAGAGAATCTTACTGAGATACCTATTTTTCTAAATACTTACCCCAACTTTTTTTGGTTGCAATTATTTGCTTATTTATCTTTGTTCCATTTCTTTTTTTCTTTTCATGTAAATGCCTTCTCCTGTCTTGACTATGTATTTTATTCATGGCTTGCTGTGGACAAGTTAATAAATCCTCAAGCTATTATGGTTTCTATGGCAGATTTTAGTTTGGCCTTATTACTTCAACTTCTATTATACCCTCTTTGAAGGTAATTCATATAAATTCTTGTGGTATGTTCTGTGTAGTTTCACTTCTAGATTCACAATTGCCTTTCATTGTCTTCAGTGCTATTCTGCTTGTAAACTGCAGTGAAACTGTTAAATGTGTTTGGGGTTTTTAGTGAAGCTGAGTGTGTTTACTGTGCTACTGCTATACTTTTCCTGCTTAATATAGTATTCTTCTTAATTTTCAAATAGTTTTCTTCCAAATTTCAAATATTTCACTAGTTCTTTGACTAGTATCAGAGGTAAACAAACTGACTCCCCCTAGCAATTTCCTCTGTCTCCGAAAGCACATTCCACAGGCTGGTGTTTGGTGTGTCCTGCTGTTACTGCTGGTGTTAGAGGTAGGTGTCTAGGGAGCTAATGCCCTTTAATTTCAGCAAGATTCTGCCTTGTGCCCACTTCTATCAGTCAGATTAACATACCACACAGGTATTTCACATCTCAAGGATGAACAAATAAGATCATATTTGACATTTGTGGATAAATATTTGGCCTCCACTCTTCCCTGAGACTTGCAGCTGTCATAATTTAGGAGAACTCATGGTTGCTGGCTGTGAAAGGCTGGACAGAGCTCCTGCCAGAGAGCCAGGAAAAATCTTCTCTTTGGTCAGCCAGCAGACTGGCTGTTGAGCAATGTGAGACCCTCCCTTCCCCCAGAGACTGGATATTTTGTTACTGCAGTGCTTCCAGGCACTCCTGCGTGGAGGAGAGAGCCATCGGAAATGTTTGGTCTCTTACATGATGGTATAGGAGCAACTGCAGGACTTGGCTGGCAAGGCAGAGCTTGATAAGCACTCGGGCTCTCTATAAAATGTTTGTTAGCCAGTTGATGACTTCTGTGGAATCTCTGCTCTTCAGTAATTATCAGGGCTGAGGAGCTGGACCAAAGGTTATAGTTTACAGATTAAATAATCCTGTCCTAAATGATGTGCAGCTTTTGAAATATCCAAAATCATCTAGGCTGTCAAAGTAAATTAGCAAAGGTATCAGTAACTAACTTTTATTGGCTAAATTTTCTTCCTCTGTTGAGCAATAAGGTCTGTAGACAAAAAAAAAAAAAAAAAAAAAAAAAAAAAAAAAAAAAAAAAAAAATTCTGAGAGCTCCACAAGAGAGTGGCTGCCAAATACAACAAAGGTTTCCTGTGAAAATCTAGAGAGCCAGGCTTCAGTCAGCCTTATGGTAGTTGTTGGAATTTGCTTACCTCTGCATTTTGTTTGACTGGGTATGCTTCAGGCCCACAGGGGTAATCAGTCTTAACTTTGTGAATTACTAATTTTCAATTTAGATGGAAAAAATTGTAAATAGTGTAAGAGAAAACCATATTAAATCGTTTGAGTGAAATGTCATGTGGTTTACTTTTACTTGTATGCTGCCATTTATTACTAAGAGCCCACAAACACAACAACTCTAATACTGTTGTATTTATAAAGTATTTCCATGGGCAGTGCTGCAGGTTCTTCCTGTTTGTGTTAATTGAAGCCAATTGAATGTTCACTGATGAAAGGTAATTTCTGGGTATTGCTCTTGAATGATGTTGTAACAAGAAGTGTTTTGTTCCCCACTAGCAGACCCTCCTAGCTGGCTCTGGTGGGCAGGTATCTGGCACCAGCTGCTCAGTTGTGTAATTTTCCTTGTTTTTCTCTTACTCAGGGACGTGTGTTGATGTCATAAGAAAGATTTCTCACCTGCTTATCCCCCACGTTTTGGGTATGGGTTTGTGCAGGAGTTGTGGTTGACATATAGGTGGAAGAAACTGAAGTCTAAGACAGAGTAAAATGGAATAAATATGAGTGTTTTGTGACAAACCTTTCTGTCTGATATGGACTCACCAACAAAAATATTTTTCTCTACTCAGCATACTATCTGCATTTCAATTTCAAGCTAGGCCATTTGCTGCCTGGGAGGTCCAAGGGAAATAAGTGTTTTGTGCTTACTTTGTCATACTTTAGATTAAACAGCCTTTAAGTGTAGAATCTTCTTTGGCCCAGGATGCCCTGATGTCAAAAACACAGTCACCTGAAACTAAATTGGAATAATCTTGAAACAAAATCACTGAAGCTTTAATTTCCTTTTTTATTTGTGTATGCATATGGAATAATAATTTTGCTTCATAACTTCAAGCTAAAAGATAGCTTTTCACATCTATCAAGATTTTCCTTTAAATGCATTTCATCTTTTATGCTTGATTCCTAAGAGGCACATTAATATTTGGAATAGGGGAGTGAAAAAGGACCCCTCAAGGACAGAGGAAAATTTTTTTTTGTTTTAAATTGATCAGTTTTTTTTGTCTTTGTGTGACTTTGAAAGCTAGAGGACAGCTGAGTTTTCTAGCAGCAAAAGAAGCAGGAGGCATATATAATAAATACAGGAGGTAGCACAGGAGAGTAAATACAAAGAAGCAAAGTAGTGTGAAAATAGAAATATTGAGTATTTCTTTTAACAATATTGAAAAGGCAGTAAGTGAACAGAGCATATATTAAGTGCGGGGACAAATCTCAGTGTGATGTTACAGCTTTCTGACTTGTTAAGCTCACCAGGAATTCTTAGAAAAGAAGGAAAGACAATGTTCAAAGCTGAATGTTGTGAACTATAATTAGTTGGAAAAGACAAGTCCCCATGTTGAAACTTTAAGACTTAGCAAAGAGGAGTGTCTTTCTCTTTGTGCCCCATAAGAAAGGATCTGAGAAGACTTAGACCAAGAGACAGAGAAATATTTATGGAATGTCAACAGCACACCAAGAAGTAGTTTGTACTTGTACTTGTGGTGGAGGCCCAGCAGATGTAGAAAGGAACTAGAAGGGCATGAAACTGAATTACTTTCATGGGACCTTTTTCTGTGAATGCTCACTAGCCCAGAGCTTTGGAAATGTGAGGAGCCAGTTGAAGAGATGCTGTACTGCAGACTATGTGTGCTGTGTGGGTGAAATTGGAGATCCTGGTCTTCACCATCCTCTCCCACTTCATTAGCCAGAAAATTACATACAGTCTCAAAGAAGAGTACTTTTAAACAGTGAAAACTGCCAGTCTAATCTTTCACAAAATAACAAAATCAACCTATTTGTGGCAGCAAAAAGAGAGGCTTTTTTTTTTAATCAGGGGTTTTGTATCCCTCCCAAAGGTTTTTCACTAGCAGTCTTAGTATGGCAAGCACCAAGTATGAACATCAAACTTTAAAGTTTGCACTGAAAAATCACATAATTGCATTCAATCACAGTGCAATTCCATCAAAAGGGACAAATTACTTAAGTACTTAAGGTCTGCTTACCTTGAGCAGGAGAACAGAAGGACATTTATAGAGGTTTATTTCTATATTCCTTGTGGATGATGCAATGTGCATAGAGTGAAGTGAACTTACCTGAGGAGAGCTGGATGATAATCGTTTTTTTTAGGATTTTCAATATCACGCAGTCTGGAGGAAACCAGCTCTTTTGGTTTGAGGATAATTTGAAAAGCATCTGTTTTCACATGCTTTCATTAGGTCATTCCATTAGAAATGGTAGTGCTGGAAATACTTTTGATGGGAATTATACAGTAGAAAAAGAATGCAGTTTTATCTCTAAAATGGCTTTGTATTTGAGATAAGTTTACAGAAAAAAGTGAGCTTCTAAGCACGTCAAGCAAGTTTGCAAGTATGAAGATCAAACTGTAAGCAGATTTAGTAATTGCATCTCCAGTTCTGATGTAAAAGTGGCATTTTGATGAGCAATTTTGACTCAGTTTAGATTATTTCATGTGGAACTCGTTCTTGTATTACATTAGAATTTTATTTAGAACTCTCATGGCTTGAGACTATATATTTGCTTCAGACTAACATGAAATGAGCAATGAGATGGTACCTTGACATGTGTTTTTAATGTGATTTTATTTGTGATACTGAGGCCATTCTATTCTTTGAGAGCAACTTTCATAGCTGGAACCTTCTATGTTGACCTACTGAATGTGAGTGTACCTATGTACCCCCAGAGCTGAGGAAGTCCTGGTGGCAGGGTCAAAACTGGAGCATTCTCTTGCAGCAGACCTGCAAAGAGGAGACAGAGACAGGTCATTAAATATCACCTGCAGAGGGCATTGCCAAGGTCTGCAGAGAGCTGAGACCAGCAGGATTAATGAGCAAAAGGACAGATTTTACACAGAGAAGATATTCTGGGTCTCTGCGTCAACAGGGTAATGTCAACTAATGCCTTTTTCTGTCATGTTGATAGAAACACCTGTCACTGGTACAGCAAATGAGAACAGTCTGGGGGAAATGCTGATTTTCTGTAGGAGCTGGAAATGATGGATTATCAGGTGACTCTGTTGGAACACAGGATAAGTCTGTAGCTAAGAGAGCTGATGGGTACTTGGATGTGTCTGAAGACATGGTGTCCATACCTGTGTTTCCATAAATACTCTTTCTCTCTCAAGTTACTCAGTTTAAATGCATACCTTTAATTTAAAATGCATTGAAAAACTAAAACTAGGAGTGGGTGTGATGTTGGTAAGGCTTATTCTCTTAGGTAACTAGGTTAGTATTTACTGAGAAGACCTGTTTCCCAAACCTTGACAGCAGTGTTTTCAGTTTACTTTCAAAGGTAAAAGGGAAAAAAAAAAAAAGAAATTCGAAAGGAAAATCCAAAGACAAAATTTGAGTGGTCTAAATTTGTTGAAATGCTAAATCAGGGAGATGAGAGGAGAAAAGGAAAGTGCTGGACACTCTTTGGCTAGAAGGGCTAGTATGATATAAAATTTGAAAACAAATGAAGACAGGAGGTGGATGAATAACTTCTGTGCACCTTTTGGGTGGTTTTGTAAGTTGTTTTGGGTTTTTTTTTGTGGGGGCTTGGGGTGGTGGTGTTGTTTGTTTTGGTTTTTGTCTTGGTTGGCTGTAGACATCTTGATTTCTGTTCAGTTACAAGCATGGGGTGCTGAAGCAGGGAAGCTGAGTGGGTTAGATGGCAGTTTAATTGCTCTGTGACAGTCAGGAGTGTGTGACCCCTTGGCAGCTGCCCTGTGTTGTGGCAGCAGGCTGAGGGACAAGCAGGCACAGGGAAAATCTGATGTTTTCCCACTGAGCTAGCTCTGAGCACCTAGTGTTACACACTGGTGTTTAATAAATCAGCTCTCAGAACATGGGTGGGGAGAAGTTACAATTTATGTACAGCAGTAGGATATGTGTTTAAATATACACTGTGTAGATACTGATAGCTGCTCAATAAATAGTCACCATAGCAGCTGCTAAAGGACATCCCTGTGTTTGAGTTTTGGGGAGAGTACACCTGTGATATACCTTAGGTATCTGTCTGCAACAGATCATACTACTCCATGGTGTTTATTAGTTCACCTTTGTCTACTTACACTTTCAAAATCCCTTTCTCTGCCTTCTTTGTGCCAGCTCCTGCTTTTGGATTCAGGGGTCAGCCCTGATTGAATGGGTTTACATGAAATCATCTCCCAAGTCATCCTCCCCACACTCTGAGAGGTGCTGTGGCATAGAAAAGAGGAATGGCTGGAGCCTAATGATTCATACCCAGCTGTTAAGTAAGATTTATGTTGATCATAATTAAAAGTTAATTGAAAACAAAATGGTGACATTTTTGTTTTGAATGCACTGCACAGTCTTTTACTTCCCTTTCATAAATGTCCTTTAACTATTTTCTAGCTGTGTTTTTTAGTCCCAGGAGACTTTACCTGGTAAAGAGAAGGTTGTAAAGAGAAGGTTGGAAATAACTTGCCTTTTGCTTAAAGGCTTAGCTTTGCTTTTAACTCTGTCCCCTGTCAAACAGAGGATCTGCTTTCCAGAATGTGACTCATAATTTTTAAAGAAAATAAAATGCTAATGACTAGCTGAAAATGCTAATTGCCAAGATATTTGGGACAGTTTTCTATAAAATTTAAGTGAATTCCTTTTAGTTCTCGCTACACTAAGAGAAGCCTGAATCATGTGTTTCCATTTGGCCTTTGGGATTACAGCTGTTTAAAAAGGTACACTTTAAGAGAAATGTTTTGTCTTGGAGAAGTAATTGCTTGTTTTGAACTGAGACCTGAGTGGCAAAGTGTGTATGGGTCAGAAGGGAAAAGCCTATATGTCACCCTAAATAAACCAGCTCCTCCTAGGTGTGTGTAGGAAAAAGATTAATTTGTTCTAGGGTGAAAGGTACAGCACTGTTAAAAAGGCATTCAGTAGTTAGGAGCTCTCTAGCAGTGAATTTGTTGTGGTTCATTTGTTAGTTTGTGAATGATTATGAACTGTTTGTAGATTGAAAAGAAGCATCATTCTGCTACACCTACGGTGCAGGTAAAATTTTGACATGAACAAAACACGGGGTGTCTAGAGCTACACTGGTCAATGTATGTAGTTATCAACATGTATTCATTCTGTCAAGGGGTTTCTTACCTACATCTGTCATTACATATCCCACATTCTCCTCATGGTCAAACTTCTAACTTAGCAGTATTCTACACATAGATTACTTGAGCTTATAAACTGTTCTTTAATATTTTCAGTTTAGTTATTTTTGAGCATCAAAATAGACAGATTTCTTTCCAGTGTTTACTTAGAACTGATCCTTCCAGAGAGTAAAACAACTATCCAGCCCATGTTATTTTTAAGGTGTTGCCTAAACCCATTCCAAAGCCAGCTCTTCAGAGGAAAGCAGAGACATAATTCATATGCTGAAAAGGAATAACTTTTTTTTTCTAGTTATAGCGGAAAAAGCATTCCCTCACTTGATTAGACAGCCAAGCAAATCCCTGACAAGTAATCAAAATAATATATCAACTTTTAGTAAGAAAAAGAGAAAACTTGTATTCCTTATCAAGGAGAAGTCCTAATCTTTTAGCTATACTGCAAAATATGTATTAGTGACTGTAGCAGCATGTAGAGAATTTGATTGCTGGATGTTTATTTCTGTGGGCCTATTTGAAAATCAGTGTAAGTTTTTTCCTTTGGAATAATTCAGACACCTACAGAATACCTTCCTACATTGAACAGGTCAGAGCAAGCATCTTCCAAGGACTTAACGCTATATTGAGTGACACTTGTCTTCCTAATTCTGGGATTTTTTTAGCCACCCATCTTCCTGGGAAATTTACATGATCCACTTATTCTAAGAACCAGATTTTAAACCTTAGGATCAGCAGAGAAATATTTTGTTAGGAAGTTGACTTACAGATAGGTTGATTTGTTTATACAATGCACATAGCTATAAATATTTTGAATTTTTGTTAACAAAACCAAAGGTGAATTGATAGATTTTTTTTTTCCCTCAAGATCTCTATTTCTTTTGCCTGTTCATTAGAATGCCTGGTTCAGTACACTAAACAGTCTGCCTTGAAGGTGTGTCAGTGATCTGTTTGACCTGTTAGCTGTCCATGTCCAGGAGACTGCTGCATTTCTCTTTAACCTGTCACTTACTTTCACTTGACCTAGTGTACTCTATTTTTTATTAGAAAAATTAGATCATTAACCCTGCTGATTTTCCTGATATTTACAGCTACTTTGATTTGCTACCATTACCTGAATTCAAAATACAATTGTCTAGGCTTCTGAATGTTTGGGGAAGGTATTGACAGAAATAGCCTTAATTAATGTTTTTTCTAGATTTCTGAGCAACTACTTTTGATGACAGTTTTAGTACCAAGTATGTAATCTCCTTTTTTGGCAATTCTACTGACCTTATGATTTGTAAATCTAAAGTAAAGCTCTTCTGTATTTTCTGTTCTCTGGCTTTGCTGTGACAGTGCAAACCCTCATGTCTGTGCCATGGTTTTTTTAAGTTAAGGGAGTAGAAAGCGTATTCATTAAGCATTTACCAAAGCATGCCTTTGAATAATTTCTGTTCATCTCTTCTCAAATATGTATGTGCTGTGAAATGTGTGTTTTGTAAATGAAAATGGATTATTGGCAACTTGTCTTCTGATCAATATTGTCAAGGACACTTTTTTAAAGTTTTCTTCCCCTTGGTGCAGTATTCTGCAAGAGATTCCATTTTGAAGGAACACTGAATTTTCTCCTGTATTTCAGTCCCAGTTTGTCATAATTAAGCTTTTTTTTCCCCTCCAAGCAATGGCCTCACTTTTTAATCTAGTGTTACAGTGAATTCAAACTGAGCAGACATTTTTCTCATGAAGGTTTTTTTTTCTTTTTTTTTTTTTTCCTTGGAGTTTAAATGCTCTTAAAGTGTGCATGCTTTAGAATCCACAGCATTTCTCAGTAAAACAGATGCCATACAGCAAAATCCTTTTATAAGGTGGTGTTGCTCTCCTCTGCAATCACAAATTTCTGGTTTGGGTAACAGCTTAAGTTCTAGATGTGTATGCTTTTTATTTTTAATGGGTCTGCTGGAGTGGCAGCCATGACATCAGTCCAAAACAGAATTACACAGTCACTGGAAAATGCACACTTTCATTAGCCAGCAGTGAAAGAAAGAAAGAGTGTATTAGACTGTCAGAGTTTATGCTGTGGAACAGATAAAAGGCCAAGTGTAGCAACTGCCAGTTAAATAATTTCTAAAATAAGCCAGTGGATTTTTTTTCAATTGAAAGATCAGTTTTTCCATAACTCCTCTAATCTTCTAGTTACCGTTCCTGCTTTAGAAACACTACTGCAAAGCAGAGGCAACAATACATAATCCAAGTATTTCTTGTTTATGTAGTTTTTATTTACATATGCATACAAATTATAGGTATATAATTAATTTTTTTAAATCACACTCATTGAAGCATGAGGCACTATTTATTGTCAGCCTGCCTAGGTCTTTGAAATAAGCCCTGGTGAATTTTGATTTTAAGCCTCTTCAAAGAGATTTGGAAAATCTGTGGCATCACAGATGATACTATTAGGTAGTGAAAATGGGAGTGAGGGTCCTAGAGCTGGAGAAAACTTCCAAGTATTGAAGACTTGGGCCCTGCATATCTGAAAGTGCTGATGTAGGACAACTGGCAACCTCTTCCCCTCTTTCTCAGTCTGGAGCTATCTAAACTCTTTCTCAGGAATTTTTGAATATTTTTCTTCAGTTATAAAATTTAAATTATTTTACAGGAAAATTATTAAATGGCATCTTACTTCTGCATGTCATCTGTCCTACTGTGATCTGTTCTTGTTGCTTTAGCTTCAGAATTGAAACTAAAAGTGACCAGGGCATTCAACAAAACCCCTTTGCATTTCAGTTTGGAGTTGAAATTTACTTATATCTGAATCAGCTGTGACTTGCTCACATTTTTGTCTGTGCTTCCAAAGCTTAGTTCAAACAGGATAAAAAACCAAAACCCAACATTTTTCATTTCACCAGCCTTTGGAACATTCTGTGCTATTTATTACAGCTCTTTCCATCCACAGTGTATTCAGTGGCAAAAGACGCATTACAGCTAAAAACCTACTTCTGCTTTTGTAATCCCACTTCTGATTCCAACAAAAACACTCAATACAAATGTGAATCCAAACTTTGTCACAGGTTTGTAAGAGATGAGGCACGTGAAAATTAGGTTAATCTAGTAATCGAGCTATTTGTTTATTTAGAACCAGCCTTCAAAGATCAATTTCAAGTCAGACCTAGGAGCTGTAGGAGAAGGGAATACAGGTGACCTCACCCCTGATTAGTAAGAGCTGTGTTAATTAACCAATACAGCCTTGCCCCTGATCAGTCACAGTTGTAGCCAATAAGGATGAGAGATAAAAGAGGGGGTGAGCTGGGAAGGGGAGGCTCATCATGGAGGAGTGACCTTGAGGATCATGAAGTGGGGAATCAATCATGAAGTGGGGAATCATGAAGAAGGAGAAGCAGCAGGCTCCTGTGCAGAGAGAGTCCCTGCAGTGAGGTCAGTGTGTGTGTGCAGTCAGAGCTGTGGTTGGAACCTGCAGTCACAGCCTGGCTGGGTAAAAGCTGCAGTCAGAGGCTGCAAACTGATCCCTGCAGGCAGAGCTCAGCAGGAAATCCCCAGCAGTCAGAGGCTGCCAGGGAAGCCTACAGCAGGAGCTGCTGCAGGCAGAGTCAGGGAGTGGTTGGAGTTAAGATAACTAAGCCATAAAAAGGAATAAAGCAGGACCCTTTTTATGCTGTGTTTAACACAAAGCTTGTGCCTTGGCTCATTTTTTACCCTCTAATAAGACGGGTGCTGCAACAGGGAACTTGCTATGTGTTTTAAATCATAGCCTGCTTTCTTGGGAAGTGTAGGATTATAGGATCCAGGATACATTTTGTGTTTTGTCTTCCTCAGTGTGTTTTTGCTAGTTAAAGAACAATGCTTTGTGCGATTGTCTCTGGCTTTTGTTCTTTTCTTATTACTTTTTTTTTTCCCTCTCCCAAAATACAACTAATTGTGCTTATGTAAAAAAGATGTTTAGAGGCTGATGGACCCTGGATTTTCCAAGCTTTCAGTTTAAGTATTCATACACTGTAGACTTAACTTTATCAGCTTTCCATACATACAACTAAAACTTGGTTGGATATCTACCAGCAAATTTCCAAGACAGTAAAATGAAACAAACTTTTGAACCTCTTTAATGGGCTGTTATAGGGTAATATTTCTTTCTATTCCATTACCCAGTTTCTGGCTCTATGGAGTATTCATTTTCAAACTAGGGTTGCTTTACCCTCTTGCTAAGGCAGTTTCTCTCTGTCTCAGGGTTGCTTCACAAATCATTTGGGTAGATTTAAGGTATAGCAAGACAAATTTTGGAAAACCTTCGTTGCAAGGGAATGAAAAGCCGAGGGGTTTTTCCCCACTTAATAGTATGTATAAAACTGCAGAAGAAGAATAAACCTGGACAAACTGTAGTAGATATTCCAGTGATTGTGTCACACTGGTTTTGATGTCACATATAGAAGTCCAGGAATCATCTAAAACTCTTGCCAGTCAAACAAAAATACCCCAAAACTAACCTTCAAGCTTCATTGATATTCCTTGGAGCTGTGTTGATCAAGTATATGGCATAGCAGCTGCCACTGCTTTGAAAATCAGTAAGAGCTTTATTTACCCATTGATTTCAAGCATATAAGACGTTTCCTTTCCATATCAGTGGGAAAGGATGCTCATGGGCTTATGTCTGTCCTCCTATAAATCTATAAAATGCCAGCACTACCCTATGCTTTAGAAACATGCATATTTTTCTTCACATATTACCTTCTGTGCTGACTCCCTTTGCTGTGTTCTGACTTTAATTGCAAGCCTGAGGATTTACTGAGCTGTTTTATTGCATGCTTGGTGGTAACACAACTCTTACACCCTTGCTTGTGGTGAATCTGCAACTGAGCTCAGAGCTGCTGGCACTTTACACAAGTGTATCAAAAGACCCTTTCCTCACAAAAATAGTTTTACCACCAGAATTGCTGGGGTACTGAATGCTAAACTGCCACCACAACTAATGGTTTAAGAGAAAGGAAAATAACAAGAGACTTTTACCACATCTTTCCATCTGGTTGTGCTTATGGTCCTTTCTGACTATGAAATAGCACATAATGCTGTCATGATAGGATTTTCCATGACAAAACCTGCTGGTAAGGCCTTGGTTTCTGCTTTTGGAAATTATTACCTGTTTCTAATAATTTCTGACAGAAATTATTCACATGATTGAAATACTAATTGCACTAAGAAATCATCTCTGGAGAGGGTATCAAAATTTGAAATGTAGGAGTTCAGTTTTGAGAATTCTAGTTCAAGGAGATCAGTAGTTATTAGGACTTGGGTCTGTGGCAGGGCCAAAGAGAAAAATGAAGCTGTATGAATCATATCAAGAAGTATTTTCTGAAGAATTAATAATATTTTTTAAACTAATATATGCACTGTTGATTTCCCTATCCAGCTAATTCCCTGGAAGTTATAGAGAAGAGAGGAAGTTCAGTTATATGGAAAAAGCAGAAATGCCCTGGCTATAAAAGCTATAAAATGTGCATGTGCCTGTGTTGCACACTGGATTTGAGAGCCCTTGCAGAAAGGCATAATACCTTACAGATTCCTTCAAAACACACATTTGTGGGAACTGCTGTTGTAATAGGCAGAGCTTTCTAATATCTCATGGCCCCAGAAATGTAATCCAATTCTCAAAAATCTTTTCTATTTGTAAATCAAACTCATTTTTAACAAGAATAGCTTCTAAGGAGTACCTCTGAAATCTCTCTCCACCCTTAACTCATTTATCCTACATCAGAGGAACCACATAGATCTCCTAATGCCCAGCTGGCCAATTTTTAGCTTGAAGTCTCTTTCAAACTCTTTGCAGAATTTTAGTAAATGACTTCAAATATGTATCTAATAAAAAATTCTGTCATGGCCAAAGGAAATATCTTTTATCTGTGTTCAAATATTCTTTTCTGACCCACTTTCCTAGGCATCCATAATTGCAGTATTTTTACAGGTGTTAAAGGGTATGGCTTTATTTCAGTTTTTTGCAAGCTCTAAATTGAAAACAAAGAAATAATCAACAGGCTGATAATTACTGTGGAAATAGAAGTGGAACAGAGCACTTAGGAATGTTTAATATGCTCAGAAAGAACCAGCAGAACTTGTCTGGCCTTCTCTTGCAATAGTCAATTTTCTGTTGTCCTTTGTGGCCCTTCTGTGTGTACATCAATGCCAGGTAGCTTTGTGCTTCCCTCTAAGTTATAAACTACCCTTCAAGTTGGTTTTAAAGATGTTTGCTTGAATTCATGGTATTATTCCCCTCATAAAACACACACATATAACTCCTTAACAGTAGAGGCTAGGGTACTACATCCATGCAACAAGAAAAATACCATCTGTGGTAGATCACAGAGTAGAACACACATGGTTCAAATAAGGAAAAAAATCCATTGTTTACTAGAATTTTATAGTCTGCAACAAATACCACATGAAACTTGGGCAGTTTTTTTCAGGCTGCTGTGTCAAAGCTGGAGTAAAGCAGGAAGAGTGCATGAATTGTGGCAGAAAATCTAGTGTTACATGTCTTATTTCTTGAAGTATGCCAGAAATTTGTTTGTTTTCAGAAAGGGCAGCTGTAAAGTGGGAAGGAAGGACAGAAATACTTTCTCTGACTGTCTAGGAAGTCAAGCTTAGGACAGCCCTAGGTATTCTGTGCATGTCACTATGTTCACATGGATGTAATAAAGCTTTCCAGGCATGGATATGCTCCAGACTTTCATCCTCACCATGCACTTACTGCTCAGTGCACGTCCTGCACAGCAGATGAGCTTTGCATTGCTGTCAGCAGCATGGTGACGTGTACATGGCCAACATCACACCAACTATTTCATGGAAAGTAACAAGAAAAGACTTCATGCTATTACTTTTCCCAAACTACTTGAAGCAGCTTTAAGGGATGTTTTTATTTGATAGTAGGAGAACTACCTTTTAATGTAAACATAAAGGTGCTGTTAAAATAAAGGGTGTTTTACGTTGTCAAGCATGCTGTGTGTTTGACTTCAGGATGAGAAGCTTGCAAAGGCAGCAGATTGGGTTTTGTCTTGTACTTCTGTGGATTTGCATGCACTTGCAACAGATTACCCTTGAGCAGGTGTGTGTTAGGGAATGCATGGTTTGTTGAGAGAAGGTTTTGGAGGCATGTATCTGCATTTTTAGGATTTGTTTTGGGTAAGCGGCCAAAATTTGCTGATAATGGATGAGTAAGGAATGAGCAGAGATGTAGGAAAAATGTGGAGAATGTAATTTATAAGTAGTGCTGAGGAAGGTGGGTGATACAAGTAGGCAGAACTGCAAGAACAATTGCTCTGCAAAAGGCAGCTTCTGAAGGCAGTGTGACTGGGTTGGAGTTTGGCTGTCCTTTATGATCCTCGTGGTATCATAGGATGTTCCAGGCTTCCACACTGGGCTGAGGCTCCTGGGTGCCCAGAGCACAAACTCCTGGCAGTCATAACCCAGCTTGAGGCTTCTGTGAATGCATACAAGGTTGGTTTGGAAGCAGACTCCAGTCCCTCCTTGGGGTCTGAGAACTGGCTTTCTGTATGTACAGCTGGAGCTGTCTTGTAAACCTCATCCAGAATCCTGAGAAATTAACGTGTGTGTCTTTTTGCACACGTTAATGTCTGGAACAATTGATACCAAGTGTTACGTCTCAGCTACATCTCTGACTTAAAATCATATCCCAGTGAAAGCAATGGAAGACTAACAATTTAATTGTTTATATTGATACCAAGCTTAACTGAAATTGGTAAAACTGCTTAAAAAGTAAGCACAGTAGACTGAAACTGGTCTCAGTAAGATTATTATTTTTCCTAGAGACTTTTCTCGGTAACATATGTATCTTATTTAATAGCCTCTTATTCAGAAGTCAGCTGTCCCACAGTGGAGACTGTAGAGGGAGCAGCAATCCTTGTCGTGCTTCCACAGTGCCTGTCAAAGGGTTCTGGTTGACAGTAGTGGAAACTCAAACCTTTCCTTGGCGAGGCCTTCATGCCAGTGACTGCTGAGAGGGGCAAACTTTTCCCTCTGGTGTTGTGCCTTTGCCCAGGGAGCAAACCCGTCCTGGTGCAGGCTGCAGTTCCTGGGGCCATCCCACGGCTGTCACCTTTCCTGGAGCCGCTGCTGAGGTGTTTGCTGCGCCCGGGAGAGCGGCCAGAGGCTGCCAGCGTGGTGTTCCAAGCTGTGCTGGATGGGAAAGGTCACACAAAAGCAAAAACTTTGTGCAAATGGCTGTTGGTAAGACAGCAGGCTCTTGTTCTGTAGCAGACTAGGAGGAGATAGAAGAGGAGTGAACAAATGTTTATTCTGGTAGTTGTATGTGTGTTACAGTTACTGTGATGAGAAGGGCTGGGAGCAGAAATAAGCTTGGACAGCTTCTGTGTCTGGAAATTCTTCAAAGATGTTTGCTGATGTTATATGCAGGAATCAATTTAGTATTCATTAAATTCTTAGCTCTTGTTGTAGAAACGATTTTTTTTCTAGCTGGTTTGTTTGAAATCTGAAAGCTGTGTGGTATTAGGCCCCAACAGACCCCAAAACTGAGGATGTTTTGGAAGTGCCTGTGGGAGAATGCCAACCCCTCCCTAGTTACAGTTGTTTTCCAGAGACCAGGGTTTATAAGAGCATGCCAGGAAATCCCTTGTCCTAACTATGGAAAGGGTAGGAAAAGAAGAAAGAGAAAAGAGCATGACTAAGAGCTAAAAGAAGTCAGAAGTAACTACATTGCAGTTCTACAGTCAGACAGGGAACTATTTACTACAGAAAGACTGCCCAAATCAAATATTGTTTAATGATGGGTCCTGAATTTTCACACATACTGGCAGAAGAAAAAAATATTATTTTGCAAGAATATAAAAAGAAATGTGAATTTGTAGTTCAATGCATTATTATTGTCATGTAATGATGTCGAGCTTTGAAATTGTAGGGAGGCTTGGTTCCACTGTATCTATAGCTTATATCACAGGGAACCTGGTTTCTCCTTGGCCATACTTAGTAGGAGATCTAAAAAGATAGAGATCAATTAGCAGTTTGTAAAGGTTTAATTCAAAAATATGATTTTTCTTTTGGCACTGAGTGTGAAACTGCAATATTCTGTAGGTAGCCAACCAGTAAAACTGCCACCTTAAACTGCTGTTGGTATTGCAGGCCTGCAAATAGGAAAAAAAAATCCATTCTGGTTGAATAAGCTCCTAGTCTGATGATAAAAATCTGATAGTGAGACAGAAAATAAACCAAAAAGGACAGCCTTTATTGCACTGTAAAATGATTTTAAATTATAAACTGCATGGTGAGCTTTTACAGTAGCTATGGGGACTTTATTTACCATTGTTTCTTGCCCAACTGTCTGCTACTGGGCTTGACTTGCTTTAATTCCCCTCCCCCAGTGAATTCCTTCCATCTCATCTATTATCTAGAGAAGGAGAATTTCACCTTGTTTTCCACATTCTTTGGTTTACAATTATTTTCCAAAAGTAAGACCATCCATAATTTAGGAGCAATTCTTGTAGTGGCAAAAGCAGTCAGTAAAATAAGGGCTATAAACTGTGTGCCTTCTGTACTTGCTCACGTTTCCTTATAGCAGAAGCTGCAATATTAGGGATTATTAGGGATTAGAGAGCTGAAATGCCTGGCATCCCCTGCAAGCAGGAAAGTCACAAACCTCGACCATGCATCTGCTGAAGTAGCTGTGATACTTAAATAAAAGTCTTGAAACCTTAATTAAGATGAAGTTAAAACTAATCAGCAATACTTGGCACTGATCAGGCATACCATTTTATTTGTCATGCTGTAGCACCTCCTTCCCTGCACATGCACTCAAAATCCTGGAGTGTTTTTTCCTGCAAAATAGAGTCCACTATGTGGTTCTGGGATTTCAGTATTTCTGTCTCAATTATAAGATAAAAAAATACAAAGAAAAAAAAATAAAACCAAAGAAAAACACAAGCACAACCCTGTGTTCCAAAACCTCAACACTTCACAAAATGAGTGCTTTTCCACTCATGGAACTCGCAGAGCTTATTACTGTTTCCATGTTTTTTAAAGATGTGGGGTTATAAAAGTTATTTGAGGTGTTCTCTTTGGATGGAGGCTCGGTGTGTTTCTCTCAATCAGGCTTTACTCATTTAATCACGGATTTTTAAGGCAGTGTTAAATTGGATTTCTTAAGGTAACAGAAACCTCTTTGTCTGAAACCTTCAATTCTAGAAATACCAAAGTGCAGTTTAGAAAAGAGAAATAAGAAACATCTGGTAAGTCAGGATGCTGTCTGCACTGGCACAAAGATGCAATAATGAAAAGCCATTTTATTTCCAAGTCTGTGCTTGCAAATAACATTATTACAAGAGCTTGCTGGCTGCAGAATACCTTATGGGAGCAAGGACATGTTGCAAAGTACTTTGCTGTATGGAACAGCTACACTTTGGAAATAGTTCTCTGTTGGCTACTTGCATGAGAGAATAGTGAGGTTGGCTTCTATTTGGGGCAGGTTTGTGCATCTCACACAGATGTATCTGAGCTAGGAGCTGGTAGCAGAACTAAGGGCAGTGTAAAAGCTTAGTTTCTTAGTAGGTAGGACAGTCATACTCTGTTGCAATTGGTTCTTCATAGTCTTGAAAAAAGTCTTTTGAATACCATTGGAGTCATCCTCTCTGGCATGACAGCCTATTTTTGATATTTGTGGTAGTGAAAGGCCGTGGCCTTTCAAGGAGGTGGACATAACATGTGCATGTAAAGATTGCACCCCAAAGCCTTTCTGTCCTAGACTCTGATACAGACTGGGCTCCATGCTCCATTGCCTAGGGACAGGTTATGCTGTGCAAGAAGTCAAAAAGTGCAGGCACAGAGGAATTCTCCTGCCCATGAAATAGAGCATGCAGTGCTTGTAGCTGTTCAAGCAAGTAAGTTCATGCCAGCCACAATCTAAGCACCTGCTTTCAGAATGAAATAACACTTGTGCTTTATCTAGTGTGCAAGCTCTGCTCATCCTAGCACAGGTTATCTTAATACTGTTCTCACAAAAATGGGGATCTCAATTTTAGCAGCAGCTAAAATTATCTCCAATATGACAGTCAATAGCACCATTTTGGGAAAAGTGCATTAGAGAAAAAGTATTATTAATGTTCTCTCACTTTGTTCTCCTGGCTTTAAGTGTGTCCCTAGCATTTTTACTGTTTCATTTCTCATCCCTGCAGTCAGACTCTGCTGTGGTTTGGTGCTGAATAGGAGATGCTGATTTATCTTGGTGTCAAACTAGCCACTGTTCGGTGAGGTGTGAAGTGAGACCTTTATTCCCGTGTAAAATGGCTCTGCTGGCAGCAGATGTCAGTGTTGGTCTGTGCTGACTGGGCACGTCTGTGTGCCCCTGCCCCAGGGGCTGCAAGTGCCTCAGCAGGCTGGATGGTGAGAGCCTCCTTGTGAGGAGTCATCTCCTGCAGCTGAATTGGAGATGAGAGCTGCTTTCTCACTAAGGGATTAAAAAACCCCCAAAAAACTCATTGCTTTAAAACATCATTTGATAAATTGTATCAACAAAACAGCCATTTTGCTTAGTTAATATCAGTTGTTATTACATAGGCACTTCTCTAGTTGTATTTTACCTCTAGTTGCTGTAACTATACTGAAAGTGCAGCCTGTGGAAATCTTCACAGATTTTGCATTTATGTTGTGCTAATTGTTTACAGGCAATTTTTTTTTTTAACTGGACACTGATTACAAAGAGCAGAGTAACATATATGTATTAGCTTTATCAAGATGTCTCATGACTTAAATAAATAAATAGTCATTATTGTAAGTGAATAGTCCTTGATGCAATGAATAACACAAACTATGCCAACTCCACCCATTGAAGTGTGTGTATTTGGGAAAAGGCTTTTAGCAAGGCAGATGTTTTGAGGCCAGTGACTGAATCTGATTTCTGGGTCAGGTTCTGTGTTTCACCTTTGGGAGGATTGTAGAGAATTCAAGAGAATTCTTGTAGAGAACTCTTGGCTGAAAGAGCTTTTGACATTACTTTGCCAGGGAAAAGTTACTCTGTGTAATGGAAGCAGATGCTGGCTGGCTTTGCTTTTAATGGCCACAGTGATGTGAAACCTGGTGCCAGCGTGTTTGGCCAGCACTGCTGGTAAAGGATGGCATTCCTACTTAGTAGAGAGTCAGAGGTCAGGGTTAGGGATGCTGTTTCTTGACTGACACCCTCAGTTTTGAGGGGAGTATACAAATCTCTTTTGAAGTCATTTTAGTGAACCAAAGTAAAATGTATCTGTGATTTGTATTGCTCTAGAGTTTGCTGTTCATCTCTGATCACTGAGAGGAATACAGCAAATAGTACCTTGGGTTATATAGATCATTTAAGTGCTTAAGATTTAATGGGATTGATGTCTTGTTTAAGACATCTTGGTAATCTTTTCTATTATTGCCACTATAAAATTGGTATTTTCTACTATCAGCTTATGCAATTGCTTTTTGCATTAGGTCCTCAGAGGAGGGAGAAGGTGAAGAAAAGCAAACCAGTAACTTCAGCTTAGTAGTACTGAAAAAAAATCATCTCTGGTAAGAGAAAATACTGACTGTGAGAGAATTGGAACGTTGCTCTAATTGAAAGGAATGCTGAACTAATGTTTGTATTAGAATAAATTACTGGAAAAAAGCAAGAGAAAGTATGAAAACATATCTAGACCACAGAGTTGAAATAGATTAAATTTTAAGAGAACATAGGAATGAACTGAACTTATTGTCCATTTAAAAGTTGTATTTCATACACTGTTTCATAAACTATCCTGACAAGAAGAAACCCCTTACCCCTGCCCCAAACCCCAACCCCTACCTGGGGCCATCTTTAGAATTCCTGTCAAACTGGAGGTACCTCAAATAACCAATAACATTTAGCCAGGAGATTATTTCTAATTTTATATTGCTTAATCATACTATCTGTTTGTTATTTTGTTCTTCTGTTCATGATTTGCAGTCCTACCTGTTACACTCACTTCTCTCTTACTTTTTCCTGTTCTACACGTAATGCTGTTACAACATAAACTTTCCTTGGTACTTCTAAGGCCTTCCATAAAATAAAATTAAGTCATCAGTTGCTTGAGTATACTCTGACAGGAGTAATTTAAAATATGTTAAAGCTGTAATAACTTGTTTAATAAATGGAAATACCGGTCCATTTTAGAAATATGTAGTAGCCAAAAAGCATCTATTATAGCTTCTAATTCTTGAAGAATTACAACCTGTCAGTGAATTTCTATCTCTGTAGTAAGACTGCAAATTAACTGCTCTGTTTACTGAAATTTTCCTGCTTGGTGGTAGTAAGACCAGCTGATGTTATGGAAATGGTATGTTATTAATGTTTTGAGAGATTAGGTAATACTTTGAGTACTAAAAAGAATTGTCTTTCTTTAAGGATTTTTGTCTTGATATACTGAAAAACTGAAGCACTTTCATTTATGTGGATTTTATGTGTTTTATCCAGGGGGAAAATGTTGTCATCTTCTAGTTCAGTGACACAGATCCAAATCCTATTGAAGCTTAAGAACTTTCTATCTGTTTCTGTAGGTTTTTGCATCAAGTTAGAGAAGAATATCCTTTTGACTTGAATGCCAAGGGATCTGCTTGTGTCTCAGATCATAAATCTAACCAGCAGTGGAAGTCAGACAGAAGAATGCCTCTCTGTAGGCACTGAGCCATTGTCTGGGATTTTTACACGCACTCTTTCCCTTCTTGTGTGCAAGGAATGACTGAGCAGGATTCAGCTTTCCAGAGGTGAGGGCTGATGAGTCTCTTCTTCCCCATTTTTTCCTCAGGGAGCAGGCAGATCTTCTCCTTCCCTAAGCTTGCCCAGCATGATGTCCTTCTAAGAAGGCAAGAATAAGAAGATTGTTTAGCACAATTCTTTCTCACATTTCTCCCTTTAATAAGTTCTGTGCTTTATTTTCCTTGTACTAGATTTACTCCAGATTTTTCATCATGAGCTCAGTGTTTTACTTAAATCGTACATCTGTTAAATTAATCTATTTGTGTGTGGCAGACTGTTACAGTGATTAATATTCCCCATCTTGGTGTAGACAGTTGATGCAAAGCACAGGATAATATTTTGAAAACTGCACATTTCTAACTAGAATCCTATTAGTCATCTTTTCTAGACAAAAATGAAGGGTCATGTCTACACTCAAAGTGAGGTTAGTTTAAAAAGCAGACAGAAAATATAGTGTGAAAGCTCACAGCATTTTCAGACCGTGCATTGATATATGTAGCTTTAAAAAATTCCAGGGTGTGAGTTTTTTCATTTCTGGAAGAAAATATAGATGTTCAAAGTCCAGCATTACCCACAGCACCAGTCATGTTTTCCTGGTTGGCTTCCTAGATTGACTGTGGCTTCCAGTCTTGTATCTCTGGGATTCCTCCTCAGCTGCATCAACATCTGGCACAGGGCTCTTATGCAGTTTTGTTATTTCTTTCCCCATTTAAAATACATACAGGGTGAAAAATATTACAGGATGATGACATGTTATCATACAAAGGAAAAAGGTTGTGGCTGCAAAATGTAACATCTGCTTTCATGGTTTAACATGAAGATTTAAGTCCTGGGAGGATAGAGACCCTGGTCATAACTTTGACTTAATTTTATTTTTCTTACCTCTGAATAAGAACCTTCATCAAACAATAATCAGTGATAACCTAGGCAGAGAGAGAGCAGACTGTGGAGCAATGGAGACAGCAAGGAAGTTCTCAACCACAGCTCAATGACCTTTAGTATGGCTGCTGTGGTCCAACCTCCCCTTAGCAACCCTGGAAAAGTGCTACTGAGAACAGAAGGTTTCAAAGAAGGGAAAGTCAATCATGGTTCTTGTTCGTTCTACTTCAAGACAATAAATCAGGAAAATAACCCATGTCCTGCACAAAATTGAGTTTGAGAATGAAAATAATGCCCTAGGTGAATTTGGGGCAGATGGGAATCTGTGACAAAATCAGCTGACAAAAGGTGACTTCATAAAATTACAGTCTTGGTCACTTTGGGTCACTTATATAAGACTTTAGTTTGTAACACCCAAATTGCAGGGTTTTGTCTTGAGCCTTAAGTTGCTCTTAAATCAAAAAATTGACATGCTGTATTTCCATTGCCTTTCTCAATTCCTCATTTAAAACTATGGCTTTTATACATTTAATTTTATATGAGGCCTGTGCTTTATGATGTCATGTAAGGTAATTTCTACTATTCCTGCCCAGTTTCTGTCAGAGTTTCCTTAACATGTAGTTCCATGTGCTGCAGATACAATTAGAGCTGCCAGAGCAGCAGCTCCCTGTTACTAACGTGGCTGAGCTGCACATGAAGTCATCCTGCTGGGGCTCAAAGAGCAGGGGGTTTGCAGGACTTACTCAGAGTCAGCTTCAACTTGGTGTCTTCCAGGGATACTGGTAAAGAAAATCTCTCTGCCAGGCAGATTAAATGTTTCAATTAGATTATGGAAGAGGAAAGTAGTAGCTAGACAAAGTTGTGTTTATTTTAATTACAATTAATGTAATTAAGTCATCTAATGCCTTAGAGGTAGATTTCAGAAATTGATTTAAAATTAATAATAATAAGAATTATTAATTCTTTCATTTAGCCTAGTTCAGACCATTCCATAACCCAAAGCAGAAATGATGCCTTATATCAAATTTTATCTTCTACAGTTTTCATTCATCAAGTAGTCCTACGTGTCTGTCTTTTCCTCAAGTCTGAAAATGGTAATTGGAATTTACTACTTCTCTGAATAAGGGGAGAAGTTGAACTCTGAGTACAGCAGTAAATATAACTACCCATATTCTTTCCTGCAAGGAATACCCACTGCCCTGTAATTCAGAGAGGAATATCCAATTCTATCTATAAACACTTAGTCATCAAAGTCCCAAATACTAAACCTTGATCTTTTGATAAGAATGCATCTGAATAAATCAATTAATAAACATGTTTAGTACTCCCAAGCTCTCCTAGCAGTTATGCCATTGTAATGTCTTTGCTTCCTGCTCTGTGCTTGTGTTCTCAGAACTTTCAGAGTAGAGCTTTGACTTCCTACTGTAGCCTCTCAAGCTTGCCAGAATTTCTGAACTGTAGTCATCTTTGTAGCTGCAATCATGGCAAAGTCTCTTGTCTTGTGCTCCCCTGAGAGTGCCTCTTATTGGGATTCTTGGAAAATAAATCAGTGACTGTTTCAGCCCACGTTCTAGCGAGTGGCCGACCTCTGTATCCCTTTGGATAGCTCTGTAGTGACTCACAAGTGTTGTCCAATCCTGGCTTTCTTAGCAGTTTTCCATTCACTTCAGTTGCAGAACAGTGTTTTTTCTGCACTTCAGCTCTAAGAACATAAGGGAATTCTATTTAGCATACATTAAATTAGCTGACTAAATCTGTGCCTCTTACTAGGTTCTTCATGTGGCAGTTCATTTCCTTTTCCCTGCCATGAGGTTCTGAGGCTGGGCACTGAGCAAGCCAGGCAGGCATCTCCTGGCTGGCCTTTGGCTCTGTGTGCCAGCAGTGTGACCTTCCTCTGGCACTCCACAGATTGCTGCCATGCTCAGCCTGATTTAATTTACCCATTTGCACTGACTTTATTTTGGAAAAGAAGTCTGGTTGTGCTGATATATGGAACAATGTGCTGACAAAACCTCTGTGTTGTACTGTGGGGAGTTACTGATCTGTTTGTAGGAATGGACAACCCAAGTAAAATATGCAGCCAGGACTTAAGATTTTTTGAGTTACAAAACCTACCAGGAATATGGCAGATGTTAAACTTGGTTCTCATAGAGCATTTCCAGTAGTAACCCTTCATTGAAAACTAATCACAGAAAATGTTCCATTACATGTACTCCCTCAGCACAGATAATGAGGCCTTGGGGGCTGTGGGTTCACCACAATCAGGTTTCTGTGACTAGGAAACCATAGCATCAGTATTGGCTCCCCACATTTTGGGGATGTAATGGATTTCAGCAATCTGCTTCCATTAGACAGCTTTGTCCAGTCCAAAGATCTCCAACAGAGATCTTTTCAGAGCTTCCATAAACTATCTCAGTTCACAATACCTTGTAATTTACTCTATCAAGTAGCATGGTTTCTTATAAGAAGTAAAACTGAATGTTGTGATACAACATAAACTATGAAAATATATAATTTTCTTTGTATTTTTCTAGTTTTGGGAATTTATTATAAGCATTGTACTTTGGCAGACAAGCAACTTGAGATTTAGAATCATGGGATGGTTAAATCCAGGTTGTTGGAATTATTGATTCATCTTAAGATTTTTGTCAGAGGTCTAAGGGTAGATCTAAAAGACATGTAAACAGCCAACAAAATGCTGATTTTGAATGCTTTTTTTCTGCTCCCTCTGGAAGACTTTATGAAGTGAGCAGTGTCAATTTTAGCTTTGTTCTGGTTTTTAACACAGCATGAGTGCTGTTGTTCAGGCTGTACCAGTCACCTGCTCCTGCACAGAACCTGCCTGGGTCTGTGTGGGTAGTCAGGCTGGGCCTGGGCTTCCATTGATGTCAGGTTTGGGTTTTAGTCTCTTAACTGCTTCTGGCCATAGCCCAGCCTCACTTGCTGGGCTGTCCTGTCCATATTGCTGACAAAATCCTGTCAAATTAAGCCAGGTTTAAGATGGTACCACATTCCATGTAAAACACAATATCCATCTGCTGTGACAGTTTAGCAATCACAATGATGAATTTACTGTGTGATATAAAAGGAGTAGGTCTCCTGATCCAAGTCCTGAAAGTCATCTTGTATGCATAAACATGTCTATGAAACAGTCATTACAGAGGGGAAGGCTCAGTTATTTGAAAACAGAATGTATAATTTTTTTTTAATATAATGTTGCAACTGGAAATTTATCAGTAGATTTGATTTACTTGGCGAGGAATACCTGTTTTGATGAAAAAAATTGGATCTGAGTGATGAATCTTTATTCTGAAGGAGAGATTGTATGCAGTGAGTAGCAGGAATATGTTGTGATTCTTACTATATTCTTAAAATATTTAAGACTCCAGCATAGTGTGCAGTAGAAATGATTTTATTGAGGCTGAGTTAATGATGCAAAATACTACTTCTGGAATGGCTGGAGTTCAATTTCTGTAAAGGCTTACCTGCCTTACATTGTTAATATTAATTTGGCTTCCCCCTTCCCCCTTTTCCAGTTAAAATTAGCTACTTTAACTCATTTAACAAAATACTGCTCTATGACTTCACTGAGCTGGATCCAAGGGACTGATGCCTTTGTGTATTTATGGAACCTACTGCATTCTTCCAACCTTCACTCCCATGTGATGGGTGAAAGAGCAAAGTCATTCATCTCTAGTAAAAACAGCCCTCAAAGATGCTTAGAAATAAAAATCTGAATGTTAGATTAAAAACATAAAGCTGCATTTTATTATCACAGCCAGAATTGAATTTCATGTGTTCCACTATTAAATGGGGCTTTCTGTGTTAAACTCCACCCTTTGGAATTTGTCCTTTTTTAAACACTAGAGGTTACTTGTGAGATGTTTTTTTCAAACAGGATAATGTCTTAGCAAACCTGTGCCTGAAAGGTGTCTGTCTTTTTAAGAATAATTAATTGCTGAGAAAAGACAGCTTTGAAAAGTTCTAGCAACCAATAATGGCAAAATGTTAACTAAAAAGCTGGCTTTACATCTGCAACCGATTATATTTCTGTGTTTATTTTTCACAGCAGCCGAGGAATAGGTGCTCACTTGTTAGCAAAAAGAAATTTTAATGACAGCTGTGAATCATCCCGGTTGCTGAGAGGCTAATTCACAAACCTGGTGGTACTAGGTGGAGTTGAAAAAGCCTACCAGGCACTGTAGGAGCTTTTCCACAAGCAGTGGGGAGAAACCTTCTCCAGTAGCGTGCAGCTGTATCAGCTGGAGGGTCGGGGTAGGTGAATTGTAGCCTTCACAGAGCTGGAGAAGTAGCCCTTGAATGTATTGTCTTTGACCTGGACTTCTAAACGTGCAAGATGCTAAAGGAAAAAACAAAACTGATCAACTGCCAAGTGGAGTTGGTCTTTTTGTGGTCCTGAGAAGTGATTCAGGTAGCTTCATTTTTTATGTACTTTACTAGCTTTAAAAACAGCAACAAGAAACCCCAACAAACCAAAATTCCACACCAAAACCCCACCCACCTCCAAAAAACTGCCACCTGAATATAGATATATATATATCTATCTATATATATCTGTTAACCAGATTTTTGTGATGCTTGGCCTCATAGAGTTATTTGTGACAGAGTATCTGCAGTTTCAAATCTTGCCCACATATATTTTCCAGGAAAAAAAGTAAATTGATGGATATTAACTAGAGCAGTAATAGAAATTGCTAAAACATTTATTTTTATCTTTTGAAATAAGCATAAAGAACTTTTTCTCTAAATTTCT